>OZ010688.1:587743-828477 GCA_963932265.1 Thymelicus lineola | reverse complement strand
AAAAGGCATACCTAATTCACAACATGGTTTTTTGAAGAAACGCTCCACAACATCTAATCTAGCCTGCTTTACTGAGTATGTTTTCAATCATATGGAGAATGGGGGTCAGGTTGACGTGATTTACACTGATTTTGAGAAAGCTTTTGACCGTGTAAATCATGTTATCTTGCTACAAAAGCTACAGGCACTAGGAATACATGGGGATCTGTTTAGATGGGTCAAATCTTATTTGATGAATCGATCTCAGGCGGTTATTTTAGGAGGTTATAGGTCAGATTTTATTACCATATCATCAGGTGTGCCTCAGGGCTCTCACCTTGGCCCTCTTTTTTATAACGCATACATATTTGATATACAAAAATACATAAGTAACTCACATCACTTACTTTACGCCGATGATAAGAAGATATTTCTCAGAGTTCGTAACATTGAAGACTGTGAATTAATTCAAAGAGATCTTGCCTCATTGTATAGCTTTTACGTAGCCAACGGCATAAATGTGAGTATTTCTAAATGTCAGTGCATATCTTTCACTAGAAAAATTAATCCAATAGTATTTCCATATAACTTCAATAATATTCTAACTAAGAGGGTCAAAGTAGTTCGTGATCTCTGAGTACTCTTTGATGCAGGCATGACCATGTGAGATCATATCAATAGTATTTGTAGTAAATCTTTTCGTAATCTTGGTTTTGTCATGCGCGCATGCGCCCCATTTAAGGAACTACTAAGTTTTAAAATAGTTTATTTTTCATACGTAAGATCCATCCTTGAGTATGCATGCCAGATTTGGTCTCCATTTTTTAAAATTTACATTAATGATATTGAAAGAATTCGACGTAAGTAATTCTTGCTCATTTTCGTAAATTGGTTCATCATCGCAGTGGTTTACCGTCATCATCGTCTTCATAGAGTACTATTATTAGTTTATTTATATTATATTTATATTAGTATATGTATTATATATATATATGTATTAGTATATGTATTATATATATGTATATATATATGTATTAGTATATGTATATATTTAGGTATATATTTTAAATTTCATAGTTTACTTATGTATTTTTTTTTTACTTATTGTTATAAGTTTATGCATTTTTAATAATTTTTTCTTTGCAACCGCCTTCATTGCTGTCCAACTGCCCTAAGGTTGACTGGCAGAGAATGCTTTTAGCATTAAGTCCGCCTTTTGTACTAATACATTTTGTATGGTTCAATAAAGCTTAAATAAATAAATAAATAAATAAGTTTATTTCACACATTAACTTTAAATTTAAACATAAATAGCTCCTCATATCTTGAAGACTGTCGACACTATAACCTTCTCACGCTCGAAGAAAGACGGAAGCTATTGGACATGGGATTCTTATATGATATATTACGTGGTTGTATTGACTGTCCCGATTTACTGAATTCTATTGAATTTAGTGTGCCTAAAAAACGAACTAGAATCACCATCAAATCTTTGTTTAGTATTCCTCATCACTCCACACTATACGGTAAAAATAGTGTCTTAACACGTTTAGTTTCAAATTATAACAATAATTTCAATACCATTGATCCTTTCATAGGTAGTAAAAGCAACTATAGAAACAGAGTGCATGCATGCATTTTGAACACAGTCCCTGTTGATTGAATTTACATGATTTGTAAGTAACCTATACTGTTGTACGCGGAATATGATGAACTATTTATGTTCGTACATCTTTTATTTATTTATTGCACCTCTATGATTTATCTATATCATAATATTCATAATTGTATGTCTTTCTCAATATTTTATGTAGTTATATATACTTATATAATTATAACATATATAGCATTCCATATTATTATATACAGTATTCCATATTACTTGTCAATGTGTTTATTATTTCACTGCGCTTTTTGCTCATTATTATTGTACCTGGCTTTACGTTATAAGTAACATGAGGATAACTGTAATTGGCATACGTTAAGTAAGTTTGTAATATGTTTAGTAATTAACGCTGTTGTTATCCTGAATAAAATAAAATAAAATAAAAAATAAAGAATGCCTCCGGTAAGGCTACTTTACGCGCTTTAGGGCGCTTTAGGGCGCCCTCAGAAGTGCTGAATTTTGCCACTAGCGGTCACCCATCCAACTGTTGAGCGCTTCATATTCATAGTAATTATGCATATTGCTATAATTAAAACCACAAAAAGAATCTCGCACAGAGATCCTTTTATTATTCTTAAAAGCGTGTGAAATCTACCAATCTGCATTTGACTTGTGAAGTGTGAACATTTTGAGGGAACCGGACGATGTACATTTTTAATAATATTAATAAAACAATTACAGTAGTTTTTAGACTTTTCTTAGTTATAAAACAAACATGTGGAACTGATAACCTCAAAATCATGGACAATTATTGGATTGAGAATATATTTATATTTTATCGTCGATCCAAAGTGTATACTAACATTATGTATTAATATTACAAGTGAACGAGTGTCACAAAGCAGTTTCGTGTGTCATAAAGAAGTCGGAAGGTATATTTCTCATAGAGCCCCTTGAGCAACAAGGAGGGTGCTATGACGCGTGGCGATAGTTTGTCTACGTTGACCATTTCCTGCCTGGATGGAACAGGAGTGCACTGGAGTAGATGCTCAATCTCAATCATTATACTTAAGGAAACGGTCTTGATGAGATCTTTGTATGTTACATTTTAAAATGTTAAAAATGTTGTTTAAAATGTTTTGAAATTAATTTTCAAATTTTACTTGATTATTGTGTATATAAAAGCACACAGAGAAGTTTTCTTTAACAATACGATAAGAATATTCTGAAATCTGGGAAATAAAGAAAATCTTTCAATCAACCTGATTTATAATGAAAAATAATTTGTTCATAATAAATTTATTTTAGACTTCAAGCGAACAAAGGAACGAAAAACAAATCCTCCCAATATTTGTTCATTCGAAAAAATACAAATTCAAAAAATATAACCGTAGGATGATTCCGTAAAGTTGTTGGTTTATTTGACCAAAGTTGGACCCCGCGCGGGCTCCGACGACATTATTATGTAAGGACATGACCGGGCCTTTATGATCACCTCGCTTCACGGTGGATGCGCCACCGTAGCTCAGGGTTGAAGTTTCCAATAAGATTTTCTATTTTTTTATTTTAATTTAGCTAGATATTATGACAGAGACAATTACATACATAATATTTTTTTTTATTTTAATATTTTTTTAGCAAGTGGCTGACTCAAGCAACAGAGTGATAGATAATCCTATTAATATTATAAATGTGAAAGTCTGTGAAGATGTTTGGATGTTTGTTCCTCAATCACGCCACAACTACTTAACTACTTAGTATATCTCTATACCTTGGATTAACACATAAGACTACTTTTTATTCCGGAAAAGTTCAGGGTTTCTGCGGGATTTAAAAAATCGGTCTCTGCCGAGGGCGAAACCGCGGGCAAAAGCTAGTTAGTAATAATCCTGTAAAGCTTTACCACCAAGCGACCACATTCAATGGGATCAGTATTCTAAGCTGCCCCAATACAGCTAAAATGACTTTAACTCGACCACATCCTTCAGTGAGTCGATAGTGACGTGTAGGTATCCATAGGTAAATCCAGAAGGTTTAAAGGATTACCTTTTATACATTTAAATATTAATAATAAATTACTATAATAAAATAATTATTAATTATTTATTTAATAACATTTTGACTATGCGTAACGGAGCTACATGAAAAACAACCCAATAAAATTAAACTAGAGTTGGTCATACCTGTTGTTAAACTTAAAATGACTTTGAAACTACATACATATACCTAAGTGACATTTATGAGTGACTACCTACTTTAGTTTCACTTATGAGGATAAAGTGCCAACCCTAAGTGTCCGGAAGTTAGTGCGCAGATTCTTTATATTTATATTCACCTTGTCGTGCGTCCGCAGATTTATTCACTTCTTTAGAGCGCGCGCACTGACCGTCCTACCGCCGCGCGCCGCAACGCGCTGGGCCGCCCCACCTTGTAGCCAGCAACGCACTTGCTTGCGAAGTCCGCGCGTTTTTAAATATCATAACAGATTCATTCATTCATTTGAAAGTATGATAAACGTGAAGTTATTAATAAGCAGGGTAAAATTTCTACTTATGGCAGGATATCTTTCTTCAAGTTGGCTAAAAATAGGTACTTATAAGTAACAAAATTACGTGATACATTTACAAGTTCATGTGCAAATTGTTTTAAATAAAGCAATAAATACACACTTACACTTTACGTTAGGATACAGATATATAAGGATATATCATAAATACAGCTAAATCTTTTACAAAATTATTACCGTATAAAATGCCGTCATCAGTGAAAATTCCGATAGAACAGTTCAGAACGCAGCGTGTGAAACGCACAGTGCGTGACACCGTACCCCTGTCCGCTATGATATGTGTTGCGGAAAATTTTGTTTTTCAGCCGCCGGTAGTGACAAATGTAGTTTATTCACGGATGCCGTAACGGACAGTGATTTAGCTGCCGACGTTACCAAGTTTGTTTACCAAGTGACCGTACCTACGGTTAAGATATTTTTTGTATAAAGGTAACGTACCGAGGAAATGATACTCGTATATGTTGCGAATAATGTTACCTAATATTCCATGCCACTCTTATTTCTAGGAATCCTATGCCTATAGTTAGTAAAGGAGCAGTTTTCGAGTTAAGTTGTTCATTATCAATTCGCACTGGAGCAGCGTGATAGAGAATGCTCTAGCCCTCAAAAGGGAACCACCCCTGACCAAAGACAATAGTAAAGAAAGCGATGAATTTTAGTAGTCGGCGGATTAATGGTCGAATATTGTCAGCTTGAAATACGTGAAATTATCTATTGCTTGTCATCGTAGCTACAAAATATCGGGAGGAAATCTACGCACCTAAAAGTTCTCCATATGTTTTCAAAGGAGTGTGATTTCAAACCGGACTAGCTTATGCTCCTCAATGTGCTGGCTAATGACCACGTACTGCATGAACCGTCCAGATATCTATTTATTCCAGCGCAACAATATCAACACAAATCAAGCGCTCTCGACGGCTCCTATCATCGCATGTTATTTATAGCGAAAGGTGATCGGCTAGGTAATTCAAACAAAACCCACCGGCGACCATTAAACGCCCGTCTCGACGACAAGTGTTGGCTGTTGGCTGGCGAGCCCTATTTATATTCAACTGGCTATGGCTTTCGCACTAATGGTCTATAGGGGAGAGTGTGTATGAAAGAGCCATGTTTTGAAAGAGCCGATGTTATTTTAACTAACTTACCGATATTTTACCATAGATTCATTTTACTTTTTATAAAGCAACACTGGATAGCTTTCACCCACAGAAATTTGACAGTTCTATGAAAACTAATGGCGTCGTAGGATTGCAGCAAAGATATGGATGCCGAAAAGTAAGTTTATTTGCATTTACTTAAATATTTTTAAGAATAACAGTATTACATATATTGATAAAATGGATATGCTGTGTTGTTATGCATATACATGGTTTTCTTATTCACAAAAAATATTGGATTTACGTTTTGGTAATAAAACTTTAATGTAAGATTATATTTTTGATCACGCAAAGTTATGAAAGAGCCAGCGATCAATGCTTTGAAAGAGCTGGCTCTTTCATGACACAAATGGTGGCTCTTTCAATACACCAATAAGTTTTAGTTCAACATTCTTGTTTTTCATACCTATTTAATATTATTTTATATTACAGATTAGAAAAACATGTCTTCATCAATACCTACCTAAAACAAAAAAACAGCAAAGAAAAATGGTACCAAACCAATGCAAGGTGTGGAGGGTGGCACATGAGTCTTGTGGCCACATAGGAGTGATTAATTTCTTCTGTCAACAGTGTTTTTAATTTTTACTTATAAGTATTTTTACTTATAAGTATTTTTTTAAATTATAAGTAGGTATCAAAGTTTAATGACATTATTAGAGACTGATTTTTATGAGGATATTTTTTTTATGGAAATTGCCGGCAAACGAGCTGACGATCCACCTGATTGTAAGTAGCTATCGTCTCCCATGGACATCAGCAACACCGAAGGCGTCACTGATGCGTTGCCGGCCAAGAAAGAGAGAAGAAAAAGAAAGAAAGAACTGGTTCTCAAGCCCCCAGCCGGAACACGACGAGTCGTTTGGCAGCTGACTCATGCTCAAGGATGGTAGCTATCCAGGCGAACCCCATGGAGAAATAATAAGAGTAATAATGGTATTAATTAACAATTAAAATCAATATTACCAATATAATCCCTCTAGGGGTCCTACCACCAGCGGGCCGGATTTAGTCGCCTCTTACGACACCCATCCGACGTGAGATTGTGGTTAGTATTCTAAGCCACCCCAATACGGCTAAAAAAGATATTATTACTGATTTATATTATGAAATAATATTATCCAATATTACTGATTAAGATTAAGTAACTTATTATTGAGACTATTTAAGAATTGTGATTTTCATAGATTAATTTCAGTTTCATTTTTTGGAGTTTATTAATAGAATTCATTTGTTGAAAAAACTGTTTTGTTTGTATAAAATGGGTATCGGCTCTTTCATAACACCCCGCGGCTCTTTCATTGACATGCTGTTATGAAAGAGCCGATTTCCCATTTTTTTTGAAGTAGATATATTTCAGGTTATTAGCAATGTTATCGCTTTTGTTTTAATTTGGTAACATTCATTATTAAAGTGATTACTTAAAAAAAGTAGTTTTCTTTAAAAACAAAAAGTCCAAGTTGCTTTTTTTGTACACTTTTGAAAACTGGCTCTTTCATACACACTCTCCCCTAAGCATTTTCCGGGACTACGATCTACACTTCCCTGTCTATTTATTAATTTAAAATGCTATGACAACTAACTGTATGTATTTCCGGTTGCGGGTGTTATGGATACACACATTAGAAACAATTCAACTAATGAATGTGTGTATCTGCAATATAAAAACCTGTCCCAGTGGGAAATCAAACTTGGGACCCGTTTGCTTGGCACATCGCAAAATCTGACAGAATGGTTTGAAGCCTAATTTATAATTAAGCTTCAATAATAACAATCTATTTTCACTTGTTTTAGTGATGGGACAATTTACGGCACGGACTATCTATCAACCCTCTCGAATACAATGTAGTTGCATTGTACTTGGCTTATAAAAAATATTTTTATTCTGATTCAAACATTAAAATACGACATAATAATAGTATTTGTGAACCGGCACGCGTTCATTAAAGTACTCATTCACCTCGCAATCCCTCGCGCAAACGTCATAAGTAATAAAAAATAAAATCGAAAAAAATCAAATAATAAGAATGACCGTTACGCCGCTGGCGCCCTCTGTTAATTCAAAAGCAGTTATTTGCTGAGCCGAATAAAATAAATAGCACCAAGGTATAGGTGGGTTGAAATTAAAAGTTGAAGTGGAACAATAGTTTGGGGGCAAGTCGGGGTAGCATCCCCTGTGGCCGCGGGCGTGAAGGGTGCACGTGGGGGCGATTGAGCACCATTCAATTTTTGAATTGTTAATCATATGCGCACAAAATCTTGTTCACATGCGTTAAACGGAGGTACAGAATATTACTTAATTTATATTTTTTACATTTTTTAAATCATATATCATTATCTGTGCTTGGAAAAGTGTGTGAGGTTTTACACCTTAACGTTTTAAAATACATACTAGATATAAGATACCTAATAAGAAAAAAATTATTTTAATTTACACAAGATAAAAATTGTCTACGTAGAAAATGTGTACTAATCCGTATGGATTGTATCAGACTGAAATACTCGTATAGCCACGTACCCGTTCCTATTGGCGAGAGAAAGTTTGTACACCGATATTATTTTGAAAATAAAATTATGGATCACGGAATAAATACGGCGTATATTTCTGTAGTAAAATCTTAATTTTAAGTATGTATAAAATTGAGGTGTTATCGCCCTGCTTTATTTATTTGAAACATTGTCATGTAGACAACTATAAAAATTATACTGTATTATTTACTTTACTGGCTGTTGCCCGCAGCTTCGCACGCGGAAATTATGCTTATCATAAATAATATTGCGACTGTAGAGATGTAAGCTATCCTATCTTTCAAGTTGGATCAAACTGCACACGGTGTGCTAATGTGATTAAAATCGGTTAAGTACTTAGTTTAGGAGTCCATCGCGGACAAACAACGTGACATGTAATTTATATATATTAAGATTATAAAAATTATACAGATGTATAGAATATAAGTTGAGATAAAAAAATACAAAGTGCTAAAGGATACGCAGGAAATTGCCTCAAATTTCCTACATTCATAAAGTTCCAACCACAGATATAGATAGACCTATGGCTGTGTTTCCAACTATTGAATATTCATAACAGTACAATAAACTAACGTTATTTCAAAACGTTTATCTGATCATCTCGCACGGCCAAGTGCCCACGGCGCGTGACATACAATCCGGTTAACTTCGGAGTCGCCAGGTATGCACCGGATTATACTAGGGGGCGCCAACGACCCCGGCCGGGGGCATAGCGATGTATCGAGGGTGCATGCGAGGGCATTTGTGTTGGCTATTTAATAAACTACGAATACGTATATCTATTGATTTTATCTACTGCTATTAAAACAGCAAGGGCTTGCGAATGATAGGTTCCTGAAGTCACCCATTTGAAGTCATTTGATTTTAAGGAAATGATACTATACTGAGATTCATAAAACAAACAATATTTCTTCTTGTTTTATTATTCTTTTAAACATTCAAGTGAATGTTCTCAAATTGTAGGCTGTAACGTTTTTAAATATATTTTTTTCACAAATACATCAGATTTTTTAAATTAGATGATGAAAATCATCTTAAACATGAGGTTGATAATAAAAATGCTTTATCAGGTTGAGGGTATTATTTGACGAAGAACAAGATCCACGTTTCGTTTAAATATTTTTTTCTGGATAGCTTCATAAACATATACGTTACGATTTGACCTATTTCTATATTCTACTTACATAATATTACTATATTTACCAATATATTTATATTCATATTAACTTAGTAAGATTTAAATTTGTAAATTTAACTCTGCAAATATAAAAGAAACACACAGAGATATAAAAGAATTACACAGACATTGTACATGATAATAAGAAATCGCAATTGGAAAATAAATTACACATCAAGGTATACTTAGATACGAACCGCAAAACTTCCGCTACTCGCCGCTTGGCGCGCCACCGTCGCCGCCCACGTCAGCTTTAGCTGAATGAACGTATTGGCTCAATTCCATCAAGGTATGTTTTCAATTCATGCTCCAACTATACATTGGTTTTATGATCGTCTCCAAGAAGCGCTTTATGATTAAAATTTATTCCTCCTTTACAACTACGTTGTAGGCACTAAAACGATTTTATAATTTTACGACTGTATCCGATAAACTAGTTCACCTGCGAACAACTGGGCTCGGTTTGGTTCGGTCGTTGTTGACTAATGTTGAAGTTTTTCTTGTTATATCATCTCAATTTCATATACCTACCTACGTTGAAAGTTAATCTAAGACGTTTAGTTAACCAGAGTTCAAATTCTGCAAGACTATTGTTGGATATGAACTGACTTCACATAACTTGCTTTCCAAAGCAATGAAGCGCTCAAAAGTTTTATCTCAAACGCTAACCCATGGAACTTATTCAACTGCAGAGTTATAATAAATCAGCCAAAGTAAATCTTATCAGATGTTTGAGAATATAATTAATCGATTGTAGTCAATTATGCAAGTTGCATTATCATTTCATTACCCCAATCATCTCGCAATGAAATAATTAAATCCAACTCATGTCCCACCTCAAAGTTTTTACATTAATACGCATTAACGATTACTTTTGACGGCAGATGTTAATAACTAAGGTACAACTCAATTAAAGCCAAATCTGTCCGACTCACACTCATCCTTCGACCTTTGAAATAAGATTTACAGTCGCTTGTCGCATCGTTCTTAGAGTATACTGCAAAATGTTTTACAAAGTACACCGTTCACAAAAAGTACATACAAATATCAGCATCTCTCACGGCTATCGTGGCTCTTATTTGAAGGAGCTAACGTTACTATTCGCTTGAAGTCAAAAGAAGCGTTTAGTAAAGCAAACGTACTTTCCTATGAACACAGTCGGTGCCAGTTGACACAAATAATCAATTAATACACCCAGTCGCGGTAATTAGTCGCGAGTCGCACCTCGCTGCTTATGATTAAGATGAATCTTCGGGATGGTGTTATACAACATCCTGCCAACATCAGCGTCCGATCCAAACTATGACAGACAATGTGTTATAATTTCGATTATCCTTTATACTCAACTCATTTCCACATTAATAAAAAATAACTCGTTATCCATAGCATGAAACTCGATCGATTCCAGAGATTTTATACCTACATGAATATATTTCGGTGTGTGTGCACTCATCCGAATGATATAACATATACATACGTAGCAGGTTTACCTATGTGTATAATCTCGTATTGTTATCTTCCGAATGACGTCGTCTGAGGGAATGAAGTGAAAATCTTACAAAGGGAACTTGTTTACCTCTAATTAATATCCGTAGGTGAGAACAGCGATGCAATGGAGATAATAGAGAGATGCAAATATGCAATTTAATGCTTAATAAATGCGTGATGAGGATAAAAGTGTACAGGACGTAGTCTTTAAATAAACCTTACAACATTATCTCATTTAATTATACATCCATACAATTTTATACAAAGATATTGGAGATTACTGTGTAGAGTGTTGTTCTTGAAATTAATATACACCGAACTCGGTGTAAACGATTTCAAAATTTTGGCAATAATGTTATGACAAGATGAGAAAAAATGGCAAAAATTAAACCGCTAACTTCCGTCATTATTTTAGACTCGCGGTGACCACTTCACATTACTTAGATAAAAATATATTATTATGTTCGATATTATAATAGGGGCTTTTTTTCACATTAAATGTGTTAGAGGCTAGCAAACATTATAAAAATACTTCACATTATTATTAATTATCAGCTAATTAACTTATTGATTGTGATAATTAACTTACTTATTTAAATGATTACTGAATAAAATGTGTATAATTTACAATATTATATAAATTGCTTCAGTTATAAATATTGACTTTCTTAAGTGATCCGCTACTTCCTTTAACGAAACAAAAAAATTCTCAATGGTTAACTACTGGCATCACTGTAGGTATACTTGACTTATTATATTTTTGGTTATAAAACATTATTTCATTATTTATAATTAAACCACGCTACTCCACACCACCTATAGCCCGCAAGATGTAGAGAATGACATCAACCCATTAGCGGCGGAGCAGTCAGCGCCCTTGGATATTCCAGGCACGAGCTGTCTGTACACTGACGGATGTAAAGTTACTCGCAAAGTGTTTAGCAAGCGAATCTTAACGTTATGAGGTTTTTTATTCTACTGTTAGTACATATCATTGAAAGAATATTTATTTTATTCGTTCATCTTCATGTTCTGTTCCACTTCTGGGGTATGTACTCGTACATCCTAAATACCATGATTAGAATTGGTCTGATGACCTGAACTTCTATTGGGAACACATAATTATGCTAACCCTATTTTATCTCAAATTATTTATTAATTAATAGTGAAAATGCTCATGGATACACGTTTTGAACTTTAAAAAATACTGCTAACTGAAGTACTTGAAATAAGAGCATAGTTAAATTTAAATTTATTAGCGAACCTATTCTATACTTTGAATGAAAACTTAATAAATATTTTAATACCTACCACCTTTAAAATAAGATTATTATCATAACAAACGTTGTAACCGAATAACCAGTATAATTTTATTAAAGTGTCATCAAAGATAAAGGCTCTTTACCCAGGTTGCGTTAATCAACCCCAAGTAATGAGGGTGTCTTGAAGGGCGGAATCAATTAATGAATATTTTACTCCAACGGGATCTTAATAAACGATTCGTGTCCGGATTTTTGGGGATCATCCGGGATTTCCGGCGTGATTTATCGGTTCCTGTAAAGAGTGGAGTGATTGATTTAAAATTATTCTATTTGATAGAGATCCATTTGAGGTGTAGTGATTTAATTGTTTGTTGTTTGTATAATTGTATATTTAACTAGTAACTTGCTCACTAATTTTACTATTTAGTATTTGTGTGAAAGATCACCATCCATACAATCTTTCACATCTATACATATTAATAAAATTGAAGAGTCTGTATGTGATTTCGAGATAAATGATTTTTTCAAGTTGCAAATCGTTACTTGCACGATACCAACACCGAAAAATGAGTTTTTAAAATTTTTGTCTGTCTGTCTGTTTGTTTGTCTCCGCTAATTTATAATAAAGTAGCATGATGATATATAGGTACTAGTAACCCGCTCTCGACTCGCTTTGAAAAACTTTCCTCAAGCACAAATAACAATTCAATCTACCCGAAACGTATTATTCCTAGCATTCTATTATATTATTTCTTTACATATTCCATACTACCTCTGCCTCATCAATATTAATATATCTTTCCAATAACTGTTTAAAAATTTTTGTCCGCCAGATAGGTTTCAGAAGAAAGATCAGGTAGGCCTATGTCATTTCTATGATAAGAGTGGAAATAATCCTGAGAGAAACAATCTCATTTAGTAGTGTTTTAACTAAAATTCTCAGTGAAATAGACTGGATAATTACTGGAACAGTATGGCTATGAATGCTCCAAACCTCCTCCGTAATATGTTCACACCACCAGGGGGCGCTAAAACTCAGCAATAAATAATCAAATTTTATTTATGTCGAAATTAAATATAAATTATAACTGTTTCTAAATATTCTTGAATCGTTCGCTTTCAACGTGTTTAAAAATATAATAAAATTGTTCATTAACACTTTTATAAACTTCTTTTATTCTCTAAATCAAGAAATGAGTTGAACAGATGGCAACGCAATAACACAGCTGCCAAACTTTGTTATGTTTTGAATTGAGCCTTATTATGTTTGAGTTACGGTGCATAGATCATTTAAAGAAAGTGAGTATAAAATGGCAGAGGCTGCTTTGAAAAATAAATTAGGATGTCAAAGAGAAGTCACCTGAGAATTCTATATTTTACGAGGTTCTTTTAAACGCAAAACCCATGTTATATGACGAGGTATAAAATATTAGTCGCCGTCTCTCACAGATCACTCGGAATGAAAGACATTTGAACTTTTATTATCGTTTCATGTTCTATTAATATTGGGTTGAAAGAGAAATGCGAATGTAATTTTTTTATGTCAGGATATTCTTTTGGTTGTTATGTTACATGAAGTGATGTTTAAATAATTTGGAAGGAGTTTTAAGAGTCGATAATTTTATAGACATTTATTTGATTATCTTCATTTATTTCCACGCTCTTTGACTTTTAGAATTAAAATATAAGACAAATAACGATTTGGTCTATGTATCTTACTTCAAAAAATATAAGGAAATAATTTTATTAATATTAAGTATAATTTAATAGGAGTATCTACTATAACTTACAATCTATCTACTGTCAGTATACTGTATAGACCTGTCTACAAAATTAACGAAAGAGGCCTATGCGAGAAAATTTCATTAAATCTCCTCGCGATATCTAGAAGCCAAACATAGCATGTCTATTTAATAAGACAAGTAATACACTATTTTACAAAAGAGCAATTGCGTGGCCAATTGCTGTGCATCTAAATAAAAGTGGATTTTCCCAAAGAGTGTAGTTCAAATGATAAATATTTTAAAGTATTTCTTTAAGTGAGAAGTTTAAGCTGTTTTAATGAACAATCTGCGGGGCGCGGTTTGACGGTAATCTTTACAAATGGCGCTCATTCCCTGTTAAGAGGGTTTTGCAACAACCGTGCATTGTGCAGTCTTACTTAGCTTAATGCAAGTGTAGTAAGTGTGAAGAGCAGTAAAAGTATTTTTATGCTAACAATTATTACTGAAGGCTTAAAAGGTAATTCTCATAGCTTACAGATCAGGATTATATCCTACTCTCCAATCAGCAATGATTATGATATAATATAACGGCGATTATAGTCCCCACGAACTAAGAATGCATATTTGTCGTTTGTCATCGCAGTGACACTAGAGATGTACAAAAAAAATCGATTCACGAAAGAACCAATTTTTGCAACAAATCTATTCAAAATTCTAAGACTTTCTAATCGATTCAATAATTAAATTGTAAATTCTAAAAACCGAAACATTTAGATATCCACAAGTAACTGGAATGATACTGCCTCCATTGAGCTACTTAAGTTACTTTACCATACCTATACGCTCAATAATTATGTATTTACGACTATGATAAAATATTTTTTTCCTAAAAAACTCACTGTTAATTCGTCCGCGCCGCATCCATCGTATGAAATTTGGGTTTCGGTTGAATAATGAATATTCTAACCGTATTGTAATCAGTTTAAATGGCTGCGGTTAGAGATTATCGTAATAAACACTTTTGGTCATGTTCATAAAGAAGAGAAGAAATTAAATTGTATTGTTAAACACAAAGAAAGAAATAAAACAAATTCATTTTTATTTTAAGTTTCGATTATAGTAATGTATCGATTATTATGGTTTTATAAGTGGCTTCATGCCGTCACATCACTTAACGTCAGTGTAGATTTTGACATCTTCATATAACATTGATTCGACGCCTTATTTTTTTATTCAATTTTGCATAAATTATGATGTGATGGGATTTTTACTAGATTATAACGTTTAATATGATTTATAAATAACGTCAATACGAATACGATACAATACGAATAGGGATTTTTAACAAATTTTGCCAAAATCCTTTGTTCGTAAGTATCCAACTATTCATGTCAATTAAATAATTATTCCATTTTGCTCAAGACGTACGTACAAGGTTGGTTCATATTAATAAATGGCAGCTATCATTAATGCGTTCTTAGATAATTTTGAGTATAATTAGGCATAACGGTACTTTTTATAAAATATGTTTTAGTTGTGGAAATGATTGTATGATGTACAATGAGTGATTTTTTATGAACCTTTCTTAGTTTTTTCCGTGATCAACGAAAAAAAACTTACCGTATTGATTATAATTTCTTTCGAATTGTGTATAAGCTACTTTATCGGGTTGGTTGAGTCCGCGGTGTGCTTTGATAACTAGTGAGATTGTGATGTTGGAATGGATCCTTTTTACCTAATGTATTGTAAACCAACTTAGAGCAATGTTGGTGTTGTCGTGTCATGCTCGAGCTTGCTGGGTACTCTCTAGTAAAATTATCCGTTTCAGTCTTCTGAGAAAATGGGAAGTAAAAATCAGCCAACAAATAAGCTACTACAACTCATCAGCATAAACCATCATCACTTGCGTTAGGTATATAACAATATTTGTACTTTATTTTATTAATAAATATTTTTATTTGTAATAATTATTTTTTATTTCTTTTATTCATTGGCATGTATTGACAGACAATTAACGTTATAAAGCCGTAATCTAAAACATTAATAAAGTAAGTGCCCAAGGGGTGTCCCTTGGCGCACTTCGCGTTGATACCGCTTCCCGCTGCGCGCTGCCTCCCGTGGTCAGCTCACTAATGGCCATTATGGTCACTATGCATCGACCAGACCGCTGGTGAGGCTTTTGTTACGACCACCAATTCAAATTAATCAAAGGATTTTTATTGGTATTTAATTTTGCATAAATATGTTTTTTAATATTATATAATAGTTGTTGACAGCTAGAGCTATCCAAATTTGCTGTACTTTCAATTGCTTACTCCTCCCGTCTTGCGAAAGTTTTAGAAGTTATGAAACAAAATGATATTTTTGTAATTTAATTACTATAATAGAACTGCACGACGCGACGTTGGTTTTGTCATTTCCTACAAGCTATGTTGCTAGTATAATATATAAAATCCTTGCTGACGGTTGGTCAATACAGCTACGATTATTTAGTTGATTACGAAACAAGAATTGGATTTAAGATGGCAGTAAAATTTTCCAAACTCATTGAATGTTATTTCACAAAATTCACTTTATAGGTGCTAAATAAAGTTTTCCTTTTCAATTTTCAATCCTGTCAACCGAACGTTCTAGAAACTGTACGCTGTAATCAGGTTTATTAACTGAGAGTGCGACCTACTTTCAGGTACTGGCTAACTGGCGCGTAAAGTTTCTACTACATAAATATCAGATGCAGGAAAATAGATGTGCAAATGTACTTACATTTTTAACCGACTTCAAAAAAATGAGGAGGTTCTTAATTCGTCTGTATTTTTTATGTTTGTTACCTCAGAACTTTCGACTGGGTAAACCGATTTTGATGATTCTTTTTTTAATCGAAAGCTGGTGCTTCTCGTGTGGTCTCACTTAAATTTTATCGAGATCTGATAATGTCATGCATGAGAAAACAATATAAGTCTTAAATTTTCATTAAGTATGTGCGTGACAAATGGACGAAATATCACGCCAGCCGATTTCGATGATTCTTTTTTATTGTTATTGGAAAGGATGTACTTCATTTGAAGTCGGTTTTTTTTTGTTAAAATTTTCGTTAAATCCTTTACTCATAAGACTAAAATGAACTATGAAGACTAAAATAAATTTCTCCTAGAGGTTAATAAAATTATCCAGAAATTGCAGTCTAGTTAGTTTAAATTTTGCAAAGTTGGCACGAAAAATCAGATGGACAGCAACACCCAATCGACATAATATTATGATATTATCCTCATTTTGTTCTATAATTTGAAATATTACTAAATCTCTGAAGGAGATTTTCTTTGTCTTTTTCACCCGCGCTATATTCATTCCACAATTTTAACGCACGTAGCATATTATAGCAGATATTCGATTTGGAAAGAAATCTTACAATATATTTAACCTATTTACGTACTCGAATAAAAAATAGTATATGAATGCACTGACAGCATGAGTCGTTCGCCTATTTTGAACCGTGATCCAACCCAATCTCTGGACGTGTGAATTATTTGTTTTCATTTTTTTCATAGAGCTGGACGCAATGACGACATAGTGAACGAGTTGTGTTTAAGAATAAGGATTCCGTATAGATGTAGGAACTAGACCAGTAATAGTTACTGGATCCAAGTTTGGCCTCTATGCTGTAATTATTACTGCAACTATTATCTCTATTGCAATTATCAGAGTTTGAATCTTAAAAACGCTTCTATAAAACTTGTGAAACCATTCAGTAGCGTCAAATATGGATATTTTATTTAAAAAGCAATACCACAGTATTGTGCAACAAGAAGCATCATTATTTAGATGACGTTCTTATGGTTCTTTTCAACGTTAAACTTAAGACCACAGCAAATGTGATTCTATTTGGAGTTGATCAAATATGGGGGCATATTTCGTTGGGCTTGTATAATAGAATGCGTGTTGATGATCTAAAAGGGCTCCAAATAAGATTAAAGAATTTAATAACGTTATAATACAAAGACGTGGAAAAGATGAATGAATGACAGTGGTGCTATTTATAAATGCCATGGTAACAAACAAAATAGGGTTACGTATTTACAATAATATACAAATGTAGGGTCGCTACAGACTATTCAACGATACCCATTAAGATACTTCTTACCCAACACAATCAGAAAAAAATAAACTGCGATCGGGTGAAACCCTCTTGTCTCTGTATTCCGTGGGTGAAACATAGCTGTTTGCAACAGCATAATCCAGAAGGCTGAGGAACTCCAAATCCGCTATAAATCGTATATGATAGATGGCGTTTTAAGTGTTTTACGCGAGGCGATGACGATGTTGTTTTGTCTACTGTGGCGCCGCAGGAGTAGCGCAGCGACGAGTGAAGTGGGAGCCTTTGAAGTGATGATCATCGGCACCGCAGTACAAATAGTTTGGACTAGCGCTTTATGGGCGAATTAATTACATCGGCTGCACATTACGTAGGCCAATGGGGTGATGATTGGATCGTGGAAGTGTAGTTTTTTTGGTGTCCAGGTTATTTTGGTGGTTGGGTCTTTGTTCTAGGGAAATAAGAGTGTTCTGACTATACTATACTTATATATGTAGTACAAGGACGGTTTGATGGTCATCGTCATTCATGGATTTTTGCTACACCAAGTTGATGATTGAATTTTCTTCTCTGGTAACTTTTAGACCAACCTCAAAGTCGGCACTATTGCTACCTGAAACCACGAAAGGGTTTATTACAATTTCTAGCAAGTCTTAAGGTTGGGGGGTACATACAGTGCTTAAAGTTTTATGTCACCCACATAGTGTTAACGTTCGCAGTTATCGTATGTAATTTAACCAAACCGCTTAATTCTGAGTTCCGACTGAAAGAAGCTGTGGAGTTATGAGCAGTGAGCAGGGGTACCTCTGTTATTCATCGCTTTAAATGGAGCGGTTACCCCAGTAGTAACGTACGAAAAATAAATATTCCCTGGTGTTTCTTCCGTATTATCGTAATACAGAGTCGGTGGATCCGCACCTCAGGTCACCGCCTCGAAGGTAAACAGCTGTCACGTCGCTCACACGTCCGAGTTTTTAGTACACCGGATATACAGAGCTATGCGTGATGTAATGTGCGCTTACTATTATTAACGGATATCTTCGCTTCTAATCAGAGTGATCCATTACATTTTTTTTGTATGAAAATTACTGGCAAACGAGCTGACGATCAACCTGATGTTAAATGGCTATCATCGTCCATAGGCATTAACGACACCAAAGGCATCACCGATTAGTCAATAAAGAGAAGAAATAGAAAAATCCGGGCAAGTCCGTGTCGCAATGTTCCGAAGTAGCAAGTTTATCGACTATAACAGTTTTAGCGATATTATAATAACCTATTTTTGAGAATTGTTTCACTTGTCCATCTCCAAATGACACTATTACCATCTAGGGACTTTTAAAGTGAATCTAATGTGAGCCTTTGTCCTACCAGATACAGGAATGTTTCAAAAGCATTTCTGCATATTTAACTCATTTTACGATTTTTTGTAAGATGTGTCCTTGTACCACCGAAGGTGCGATATATAAAATCAAGTAATATGCGAGTCCCCCATACAGTCAACACTACAATAAATGGAGACGTATAAAGCGTGGGAGGAATGGAGAGTCCCATCTGCCAGCTAAAGCCTAAAGACTCCATGATATTCATGCTTCTGGATATTTATGCTAAATTACAGCTTTCTAGCACTAAGGTTCTTGGCGTTATACCTTGGACAGAAGGACGGACGGACGGACATGACGAAACTATAAGGGTTCCGATTTTACTTCGAAAAAAGGTCAGAAAAGTTTTATTCATTATTTTTGGCCGTAGGATGAAATTTCAAGTAGACTAAACTTAATACTTGCATCCATACAAATATTAACATTTATGGCAGAAGTTACTGCACGCATGACTATGTGGGCGTGTTTTAACACTTTTAAACATAGTAGTGGTTTATTTACAGGCTAAATAGTTGGATTACGTATGGCCCGGACGAGCTCATAAATGCCAAGACATGTAATCCCGTGTCGTTATTTATTAATGAAGGAGCGGTGAAGTTGGAGATGGACTCTGGCGCAGGGGTTCTGTAGTCCTGTAGATTATCGTGGAAGTAGATTTTGGGGGATTTTGTTCATATTAATTCAAGACAATACGTAGCGAAGTTATTTCAGGAACTTTGCTAGGTGACCGAAGCAAGTGAGTATCCCATAAGATTATTATTGCGACGATAGATAAGGAACCGTCGGTAATAATATTTAATCGCATTTTAAGAATATTAAAATCTTAAGTACATGAAATACAGTAATGATGTTACTTGTATGCTTTCCATCGTCGTAAATAAAAGTTAATAACTGTTACCTTACTGACGACTAAGATGCATCTGTATGTAGTAAGATGTTAGATGTATATGAGCGCTAGATAAAACTCCCACAGACCTAGCAGGACGGTCAACATCGAAGAGCGGAACCATAAAACCGATAAACGGCACGTTAACCCGTAAATCACCTCGGCTACACCTGGCCCGCCCGTAAACCTAGTTCCCGGACATCTGGACAAAGACTCTTGTCGTTTAATTGCATTTGTTAATCAGTTTCGTGGAAACTTGTGCTGTGCACTGTACTTTGTGTTTACCGGTTTATTATACAGCGTGTGTTTCAGCTTATTAACACTACAAATTGACATGCCAATGTTTAATAGAAATTTCGTAAGAACTACTTATTCTTTTTTTGTCTACTATCTAGCACCAGTTTTAAGTTAGTTTTGTGCAAATTGTTTAGTGCTTGTCAAGTGAGTGAGATTGTGGAGTTAAAGAGATTATAGTTGAGGCATCCTACCTTAGTTCACAGGAGCAGCTCATGCATCTTAAACTTCAGTTGGATTATTTGCGATAGCAGATCCATCAATTATTGCTGCCACTTAACACAAGATGAACTGCGTGCCCGTGCAGCGATGGACATTTAAAAAGTTATACAGTTGACTGCTTTATGTGTCGTCCAGAGTGTTGGAAAAGTCTTAATGGTTAATGGTTCTACCCGGCAATAACTAATGAAAATGGACTAATAATTCATTGAGCCATCTTACAGGCTTTTGGCATTTGGTATGGAAAACTAATGTCTCTACCTGGACGAGTCTAGCGGTCACCCATGCAACTCCCGAGTGTTGGACGTTATTTAACGTCATCGATCACGGACCCAGCGCTAGGAACATTTTACACTTGCTAACCGCTATTTAGTTTTTATTTCCGTGCGCGTATATTTAGAGGCGGAATGCGGTAAGCGACGCACGATCTGGATTTATGCGGGGTACCTGACTTCTATTTGCGGCACAATGGGCTCACTGTGCACCTAATTTGTATGAGACTTGGATGGTCGGCTGCCAGCGACGGTGGCTACGAATTGGCGGGTGTGATCCATTATTATTTGTCAATGTGACTTTCAAGTGGAGATGTGAAATGAAGAATATTGATAGCGCAGGGGTTTGTAATTTCAGCAATCCGTCAAATAGTCTTTGAATTTTGGAGATACACATCTTTAAATTTAAGATGTATTATAATATTAAAGACTAAGTTATTTGCGTTGGTGAATAGTTGGATACTCATGATAGTAATATTATAAAGAGGTAAACTTTGTGAGTTTCTGAGTTTACCTGGAGTAATCTCTGGAACTACTAAACCGATTTTGAAAATTATTTTACCAATGAATAGATAGCCACATTATTTATAAGTGTCAAAGGCTTTCGGATTTTTGAAAACTCGGGATGAGTTTTCAAAAGGGTATAAAATGGAAGTCACTTTCATACAAACCAACTTCGTCAGTTTTAGAGTTATAAATATGAAAATTTTCATGTAAGTTTATAGTGATGCACAAAAGTTGACTTTAACACATTTTATTGGAAAATAATTCCATAAAGCGTTAATTTAGGGAATAGAAGTTATAGTACTCAATTCGTCATTTTTGAAGATAAAAATATGAAAATTTGTATATTAGCTCCAGATTAGAAACAAAATTTGGAAGTATTATGTTTTTTTGAAAAATCATCCCCTAAAGGGTTGATTAATGGGGTGCAAGTTAGTATAGAAACTTTGTCAATTTTGAAGTTAAACACAAAAAAGGTACACACAAAATCTTACAGTTTTAAGATTTTCAAGAAATTCATCCTCTAAGGGGTAAAGCTAAGGGGTTGTAAATGTTTAAGGAATTTCGTCATGTTTGAACTCAGAAATGTGAAAATCAATATGTAAACTTATAGTTAGAAACCAAAATTAACTTAAAGGGAGACAGAAAGGGAACGGGAGAGAGAGGGAGAGGTTATTGGGGATTGTTAGGCGATACGAAGTTCGTTGGGTCAGCTAATGTCCTTATAAATTATGTCTAGTAGGTATATGAGTTGTTGACGCGTCATCTTCAGAAAATTCCGTAGAAACCATGATCGTAGTCACAATGAGTTAGATACATAACGTATGAGCGGTACGTTGAGAGTTTGAAAACAATAAAAATTGTTTTAAATCGAAATAGAAAGAAAGTTTTACATATGTTATCAGGATTACAGCACTGTAATAAATTTATTTGAATTATAAACAGTGGATTTAACAAAGCTTTTTAAAAATAAAAAAAATGCAGGAATTTCGTGCAATACGTATGTTATGTATGTTTTTTCTCCTGAATTATGATCTGTGATTATATAAGTTTGTGGATTACCTTAAATTTATTCTTATCTTTAGTAAAATGTTAACGTATAAATATCTACTTACAATACAATACAAATTCTTTGTATCAAATTGGGGCTCCTACTTCGTGGAAAATATGCACATCCCTGCAACATATGATAAGATACCTACGGGTAAAAACAGCATCACACTTTGTTAGTAAACAACGAACAACGAACAAAAATAGGGATCTTGTAAGATTCTTTAGGGCAATATAAAAATGTTAATGTCCATGTCATTCAGCTCGACAATAAAATAGTGTGAATTTATAATGGTCGCGACACACTGTTACCTGTCCAAGTCGCGTCGCGTCGCGTCGTCACAATGTGTGATTAATGTGACTGTGACATTCGGAGCGCCTGCACCAATGATATTATATACAAGATATGCCAAGATGGCGCTGAAATTATGTCAGTCAAATTTAGACAAGTGTAGCGATTTTAATTCAGACAGTTGATTCTAGCTGTCTTTTTCACTATTATGGTTTTAGTAGTGCCATCCCTTTTACATAATTTACCAATGTAATAGTGATTGATGTAGTGAAACAAAAGATAAACGTGTGTGTGTTGTAGCTCGGTCGGAATAGATTTTTTGGTTGATTTGTAAGGGCATAACGTATCTATAGTTTGATATCATTGGCTTGCACGGACATTGGAGGATTGAAAAATAAAATTAACTAAGAACAAGGATACCTTGGCAACCATTTCAAGTGTTTTGGACTGATTTGTTGCTATCATATGGTAAGCGGTGAGTGGGATAAACGAAGTGTTATTTAGCCATTAGGTAATTTAAAGTAATAACTCGTATTAGGTATCATCAGTGTTCTGTAAAAATATTCTCGAAATTATATCACAAAACACTACTAACGATGGAAATTCATATCAAAGGTATGTGCTTAAACTTTTGACTAAAGGTTAATATGACTTAGAAAGACATAAGATAGAAATAAGAAAGCTTCAATAACAAACCGCTAATCTTTCACCGGTAAAATAGTTATCCAATCACATCCGGTCAGCGTCTGTACGAAATTCATGTCGAAAATAGAATGACACGTATAACGTGTAGCTCAGGATGGCCGGACGCTTCTCTACTTCTCTAGGAATTAAATCAAATATGTGTGCGATGCACAACGAAGGAATTAATGGTAATTATTATTACGGCCTCAAAAAACTTTAAAAAACAAAACTTTTTAAATTTTTAAATGACGTATAGGACTGCTTATAAATATAGATAGAAAGTATAAATAAATAAATGCTGCACAATGTGCAGTGCAAGTCGTGAGATCCCATATAGTTAAATGTATACGATAAAAAAGAAGTTAAATTTTAGGCGAAAAAAAAAATTTTAAAGTAAGTCTCCTAATAATATAAAAAAACACGTGAAAAATAACAGCAGAACGACAGGCAGCAGAGTTAGTTGACAAGCCTAATTGAATGTTATGATAGTATCCTATTAAACTGAGTCGTTATGTATTTTTCTAAATGAAAAACAAAATCAAATAAAAACATATACATTTTAAAATATTTACATTCGAATATATGTAAAAAACGACATGTTTCCTGAAGTATCAAAATTTAGTGGATGTTTCATGTTTTTTGAAAGTTTTTTAAACGGATATGGTTCACTAATTTATAGTTAATATGATAGAATTTAAAGCTTCTATACTGCCCACGCGCACTAGAATTCAACTGTAGATATTCATTCTGCGACTGAACACGATATTTAATATTTCGTTTGATTCCGGCAGTTACCAAAGTCCATCATAGGTATTGTTGTACCTATATACTATATATGTATGTGTACATAAATCTTGTAATGGCAATAGGTATTTAAAGTATTAATTAATTATTGTATTACCCATTTTTATGAGATTTACCAGTATATAGACGGGGCGTCTATTGTAAATATTTTTATAATGTTATAAAAAACGCACTAAACCCTCTTTGATGTTTTATAATTATAAGACAGTAAGTATGTATTTTAATGTTTAATGAAATTAATAATTCGATTAATTTAATATTCAATGCAATTTGTATTTTGTCAATAAATAATACTTAAGAGAATGACAGTTTATATTGCAATTTTCGAAATACGAACCACGAAGCGGGAATGATGGAACTTTTCCAACACATGTATATGTAATAAAAAATCATTTCCACGTGCATTCTTGACATGTTTATACTATTAACAAAGTTATCGGTTGAAGAGGGTGTCATCAACCTCGGTTATTGCTTATCGTAGATAACTCCGCAAGCCACAAACCTTTCAATCATCACACGAGGCGTGGGCGAGATGGTGATCCCTGATCTTTTGGCAACCTCTCAACTGATATCTAGTCAGTTTTACAATGCAAGACATATCGCTGGGAAAAAATTGTTAATGCAATTTGAAAATTAGTACATTACATTAAAATTATAAAAAAAATAAAGCATCATAAACTGTTTTCGCTTAGTGGAGTTTTTTAAGTATTATTTTGTTTTTATTGAAAGTTTATTTCAAATTAAAGTTTCTGAAGTAAAATTAGATAGTTATATGAAGGCGAATATCAATAAGTAAAAATTTACATCATTTAATTAATTAATATTATATTTATTTGCAATATCCACACATCTTATAATCGTTTGTAATAATCGTGACGTCGTGTAGTGAAGTGTAAATAAATGCGTTTTTAAGTATTTCTATAGGTTATTGTAAGTTTTTCTTGTAAATTTAGGACGCAGATTATATTCGGGAGTTTCTGTATGTTTTGATTAAAGTATGATCCATTTTCCTAAACTCGTTGTTATGGGAGATACTTACGGTAATTTTTATGAGTGATCTGTACTTGTGTTTTTCTGTTTATCAAACGTTCTTTTAAAAGCAAGCTTCGGCAAATACATTTGTATATTTTGGAAAGTTTTACAAGTGTGTATATACACGTGTTGGCTATGTGTTAGTTCGATTGTATTAGTTCTTCAAAGTAACTATAATTGTAAAGTTCTTACAATTTATAGAGTTTTGCAACATAACATAAATGTTATAAGTTTTTGTGCTTTCATGTGTTTGTTTATTTAACCATCTTTAATAATATAATAAAAATATAATTGTGTATACCACCATTGTGTAAATTCACCACTGTCAAACTGAATTCGTTGAATGTGTAAAGGTTGTAAAGGAAAAATATTTTTCTTTTTTTAAATATATATATCTATATTTTTTCCTTTATGTAATCCACTTTTGTATAAGGCGCATGAAAACTTAACTTAGCTATTATTTTTAAGATGACATTGTTCTCATAGAAGTGACTTATTGTAGTCTTATTTGAGAAATAAGGATCTATAAACCTAAACCTATAATTGTGTATAGTCAGCTTCATTCTAAAAAGTAAAAGCTTTAGGTACAAAGTGAAAAGCTGTTTAGGAAACGAAAACAATATAAATGAAATAATTGGACGTAAACACGCTTAAAAAACACACAGGGACATTTTAATGTGAATGTAATTTTGATTGAAGATTCATTTTGATATCTATGTTGGCAGCAGATCCCCACCTGTCGAGAAAAAGTTTCCATTGTCACTAATGCCATCTGAACGGTTACACGTCGAAGATAAAAACACTGCATCGATTGTGAATAAGATTAAATAGTTCTTAAAATACTATACTAATACTATGTAGAGAATTGTAAGAGCATTATATCACTATCACATTTGACTCTCGTTAAGTGAGCCGTTAGTTCGACAAATAAATCACATGAATTTGTCTTTGACTTTAAGGAGTGCCAAGTAGTGCAAGTAAAAACTAAAATCAATTAAAAAATATCATTTATGAGTTTCAGTTGTTTTCAATTGTGACTCCAATCATGCTTCTATCGAGAATACCACCTTTTGTAAATTCTCTCTAATAGTAGGTTAAAAATTAGTATACTGTATTGTGAGAGGTGCGGGCATTGCGTGTTATTCCGGCGCGGCGGCTGCGCGTGCGCTGATCGTGCGTTTCCCGCGACAGGTGTTGATGACACGGAAATAGAACTGACGCTGCATTGTTCTTGTACCGGCGTTTATATAGCTTTCTACATCTGAATAGCGGCACGTAAAATCACTTTAAAGTTATAATAAATTGTAGTCATATTTTTTATGATAATTTTGATTTATGATAGCAACAAAAATCGTCGCTTTTTACAATTGTTAGAAGTCCGTTCAGTTCGAGTTACAATTTAAATCACTAAAGTGAAATCTAAACCTAGTGTAATAAGGGCTACAGTAGGTTGTAAAGGTTTTAAGATTATGTTGCTACGTCTTGAGGACTCCGATGTTATATATTATCTTATATTATATTGTGATGTGATATAATTATCATCTCCAATGTGTCAGTAGGTATAACTGCCTCGTGCCGGTTGCCATGGCAACAGCGGGCTGGTGCCGTGTCCGAGGGTGCTTATGCAATTGTATCAATATCGTGGTCCATCGCGCCAGGAGACAGCATGCATAAGTGCATCCTGTGGGTGATGTGTGTCGCCGCTTCCAATTAAAGTTTATTGGTCAACTACTATAGAATTTATTACAAATACAGACCTCTTTTAGTTACGGTTACAAGCATCATGTTGGGTTGAATAGTCAATCAAATTATGAAGTGATAAGATTAGAAAATAAAATAAAATAAAAATAAATAAATTAGCATTTACTTACTCAGTTATGCAAAATAAAGCGATATTATTATTAGAGATAATTTACTGGATGCCTTCTACTTTAGATTAATATATCCTTTAGCGCTATATTTAAAGTTACAATAAAATTACACTAGCACGGACAAACACAAAAAAAATATTTATTATCCCACTGTACATCCTTTTCAAGAAACCATTTCCTTGATTTTTATTTTCTATACAAAACAGTTTCGATTCACGTCTGCCAGGCATCCTGTATCACAGATATCGCTGAGTTCACACTGAATAGACCTGAAGTTTTATAGCCCAAGCTACAAGCTAGCTAACGGGGATAGAACTGCTGAAGTTTTATAGCCCAAGCTACAAGCTAGCTAACACCGCGCGGGCGGCGGGTGGCGGGCGGCGAGGCGAGCTACACAGCATCGTGCGTGAATTACCGCGGCAATTACCTACATCGTTTATGAGAGGCCTGGACGCACGTGTGTTCGCATATTGATTCCGAATTATAAGCAAATATCGGCGCACTTGGCGCGCGCCCAGCGCCTGCCGATATGGCGGTTGCCACACGGCGGTGAAGATAGGACTTTTCACGCTTAGAATTATGGTAGGTATGACAATTTTCAGAAGGATTTTTCGATAGTCCAAATACGGGGCTATCCCACTAGTCTTTTGAGTTGTCCCGAAACGGAACAGCCAGCATTATTTAGTCTCACTTGTCCCGCGGGACTAGTGAGAACACAAACAGAATAGGTAAATGTTATCTACAATTTTCTGGAGTCAATAAAAAGTATTCAGATATGTCTACAAGTTATTTTATTATTACTTCAGCAAAACGAATTAATTAATCAAATAGACCTAGCTGTTGCCCTATGGCTATACGTATTACTTACCAAGGGATAAGTACATTTCTGTTGCAGATGAAATATTTGTTTTCGGATTGTTAGTGACATGCGTGTGTTGAAGTTTATTTATTTGTAAGAGCAGGAGGGCCTTCTTCCATATTTGTCACGGATTAATAGAATAGCGAATAAATCATATAATATTTCCGGTTACTTAAAATGTATCACTAATTAATTTAACGAAATACTATAACGATCGAGTAGGCAATGATTCTTAGTACATTGTTTAATTATAATTATCACGAAATATATTTGGATCGACTGGATGCACAGCGATTCGTCGCAGAGGTGGTGCGCTGGCGGCGTCCAGGATCAAAGTGCCATCCATCATGGCCGCCCCGCTACCATCGACACGACGCTTCGCTAGAGTGACATTGACATCCACTTGTCACTCTTAACGTCGAATTTGTCAAAGCGCCTACATATTGTTAACCGTGTATATGTCACCGGAAAATAATAAGAACCGTAAGTTTATAAATTTCCTAGGAAATTTATAAACTTTCGTAGGATTATAAACGAGACAAAAATTGTATTATTTTACGGCCACATTTTCGGAAATTTATCAATCTGCGACGTCTCGTGGTAAATTTATAAACTAACGGATTGCCCATTCGTAAAATTCTAAACGGCTCGACCAATCACAGAAGAGATTTTAATTTTACGCTTCTTTAAAATACGGAAAATAACACACTGCTCTCTGATTGGTCGATGTTGACAGAGGCAATGCTTGTGTCCATAGACTTAGGTACAATCAGACTTGCCAAACTATAAACTATAAATCTATCAGTTTCGATTACCTACCTAACAGTATTTTTACTTTAAAACTATTTAGGTACCTATAATACAGGTTTACTTTTTTACATAATATACTAATAATCCCTACTTAAGGCGAAGCACCTCGCCATGAAAAAACAACTAAACTCAAATCAAAAAAAGGATAGGTTAGGTTATGGTTGTCTGATTTTATTTAGGAAAAATAGGAACCCCGCGAAGCGGGGTTCCGTCGACATCTATGGCGAAGCCCCTCGCCATGAAAAAACAACTGAAATCGAAAGAATCTGATTCGCCAACTTCGATTTCGTGTGCAATCATGTCATAGTGTTGGTCATGGCCACTTAAAACTTTCGTAGCTCTTTGGTAGATGTCACTTCGTCAACAAAGGAGAAGGAACACGTAACTTATTCAACCAATCAGAGCGCATATGGCGTTTGGTTATTGGTCACTTATTATTTTACGAGTGAGCTCGGTAAGTTTATCAATTTCCGAAAATGTGGCCGTAAAATAATACAATTTATCTCTCGTTTAGAATCCTACGAAAGTTTATAAATTTCCTAGGAAATTTATAAACTTACGGTTCTTATTATATTCCGGTGACATATACACTTTTTCTCAAACGAAACAAGACTACTTTAAAAAGATTACAATCAAGTCATGACGTTAGTACCTATCATTCGTTTTATAAAATAGTCTTTGTATAAAGTATAAAACACCAAAATTACACAGAGAAATTATAAACATAAATTACAAGACCACCTCATCTCATCTCTTTGAAGTCGGTTATTAATTAAAACGGTCTTACATTATCCTACTCAAAACCGTGTCATGGCTACCGCAGCCAACGTAACACAGCGGCGGCGCTACAGACTATAATTCACAGGTAATGTTGTTTATGATTGTAGTATATTATCGCTCACAACCGCCACTCGCTGTTGAGTACCGACAATACCGACTGATCTTACAAACAACACCATTTACTCGCTTTACACACGCTATTCGGAACTTTACACGGTAATCGATTGGGAATTGTAAACTAAACAAATATTAGATTTTATCTGAAAAGTTTACGACTTTATTGCTCTTTTATCTGTTATAAATCATCGCTTATTATAACGATTGATTGTAACATTTGACGTGGCCTGTAACAATAAATAATAAAGGTACGGTTGGATAAGTAAGTATACTCCTGAATATGGAATCCCTTGAAATTCAATGCTGTTAGGCTCAATACTTTCAACAATAATATTTTTCAAAGCGAAACAAATTAATTCGTTGAATGCTTTTTTACAATACAAAAATAAGGTTTGGTGGTGCTTCGAGTCATGGTACCATGGACACGATCTTCCATGTTTTACAAAATAAAAAGCAGATCACTGTTAGGGTAGGTTCAATAGCAATATTAAATGTAAGGTAGACGTGGGCGACCTAAATCTTTTGACACTTGAGTTGATCAACAATCAAGACACTTGGATTGGATGGAGTGCAATGCAGGCGACTTCAATTGACTACAGTCACATAATATAATGCTCTCCATTTGAAGATAAAATGTAATATTGTAGTTATTTTTACCTAGATAATAATAGAAGTGATGTCCAGGCACAGACTGAACGAGATTCTCAGAAATTTTAATAATGTTAAACAGCAGCCTGTCCTTATGCCCGTCGTAGCGACAGTGCGAATCACGTAGTTTTATAAACGTCTTTTTATACGGTTAGCTATGAGTTTACTTGTTTACATACTTAATTTGTATTGTAAAGTAAATATGGCTAATCAATTTTAAATACGTTGATTATTGAAAAAATTTTTATTCATCAATGAACATTACAGTATTATGATGGTTCAGTACACTGAAAATCTCATTCCTTAGTCGCAAAAGGACAGTTTTAAGAGTGACAAACATTCTATCGTAATCTATTTAGTCAATTCTCACTTACTTCACGTTTAAGTTTTCACTAGGATCTACAATCAAGATCATGATACTTACATGTGCATTTGTTATGACAGATTACCTAAGTACCTGTAAGTATTTTTAATTTTTCTGCAGGTCTTATTATACCAAAAAATGGTACGTTAATTATTGCGTTAATATACTAATGTTTGATATTCTATAACGAGATCATATTATACGTTTAGAAATGTGAGAAATATTCAGAAATTATCATACGAGCTGCAACATAGCCTGAAGTTGTTATTGAAAAATACTCGATATGCTGCAGTATTATACTCCGACTCCTGTGCTCCTTTTTCCGTGGGTATTCGAGAAAAGGATTTAATTAAAATTTTATTTGCGTTATACAAATAAAGCAATGTTACAAGCTAGAGTTAATCGACGTTTAGTATTATAGAATACTATTGAAGCTACGTAAATTTTCTATTTAGGAGCTTATTTTACTGAACTCTTTGTTGTACATCGATATCGACAGAGTAAAGTGATAACCTTAAGATATGGACTTAAGAACAGATAAGAAAACTTTTAAGATAAGTTTAGCCGCATTGAGGTGATTAATACAGTATTAATACAATATTAGTTGCCGTAGAAGATTAACGTAGCTTCAATAGTATTTCCATTAAAAAAGAGGTAATTCTAAGAAATCGTAGAATACGACTGAAGATGGCCCACTTAGTGGTACGGCTCCACATTAGGATTATATTATCAATATTATTATTAAGTCATGAATATTATCTATTACTGGTATTATTATCTTTCCCTAAAACCTACCTGGCCAGCTACCACCAGAGGGCTTAATTCAGTCGGGAAACCATTCTTCTTTAAAGGTTCTTCTTTAAAGGAAACGATTCTTCTTCTTTTCCAATCTCAAAAAAGGAGGAGGTATTCAATTCAACTGTATTTTTTTTGTTACCTCACAACCTTCGACTGGGTGAACCGATTTTGATGATTCTTTTTCAATCGAAAGCTGGTGCTTGTCATGTGGCCCCACTTAAAGAGCGAGATCTGACGAGTAGTTTTTGAGTGATCCCTAATTTTGAAGTTGTTTATTTTTTGTCAAGAATTATTTGTTAGCAAGTCATCCGTGATGCCTTTAGCGTTATTGATGTGCATGGGTGGCGGTGACCACGTCACACCAGGTCAGTCATCCCCTCGTTTATCGGCAGTTACATAAAAAGTATAAAGAGCCAAGAAATGGAAGGAAATGGAAGGATATTTAGAAAATGTAAGTAAACCTTGTCGAGTGGTTTTCGCTATCACTTCGACCCATTTACATAAATAATGGAGTTGAGTCAATGTTTGTTTCCGTGACGGCTAATCCAGAAGAATGTACGTACAATCGGTACAACTTTATCAGTAGTGTAGGAAATAACATAATCAGTTGGGGTAAACAACGCTTTGTTAAGGTCGCTCTACACTAAGGTGTTTTGGTATAATAGCTTCTTTTGCAGTTAAATTTATAGGGTTTACTATATCAGAACAGGCAAAATCCTCAAAACACACAAAGCTGTTTTGGAATTTCATTAAATGATACCCGTATAAAACAATGTCTGCAGATTCATTCAGATTTTTTTCTGCACTGTAATACATTATAAAAAATACAATAGCTACTACAGCTAAAGATAATAAAGGATCCGTTTTCTCATCATGAATTATACACGAAAAATACTTAATGATAACCATGTCATATTATAATTATAAACCCTAAATAAATAAACGCTACATAAATAAATAAACCACCAATCCGCACTGGAGCAGCGTGGTGGAGTATGCTCTAGGCCTCCTCAAGAGGAGACACCCGTGCCCAGTAGTGGGCCATTAATGGGTTGAAGCCAAATAAATAAACGCTACACACTCATACATCCGCAGTAGGTTTGTCACGGGTGGCATGAACGACACATATAACACATCACAATATTGTATTTCCCATGACCCGAACACAAATATTTATCTGTCACGCAAATATCTGCCCCGGCCGGGAATCGAACCTGGGACCCCTCGCTTCACAGGCAGGGTTGCTACCAACTAGGCTATGAAGTCAATTGTTTTTAAATAAACAACATACATATATTTAACCGTTTATGGTTTTGGTTATGGTTAACCAACGTGACGTCTATCGTCTTTGACGTTAACCCTGCTAAAAGGATTTATTCCTAAACAACTATCGAAGTAGTGTAATCTGTACACAGCCTTATCTTCATCGCCGGTAACGCACACGTATCCAATCTGGTTTTACGGACGACGAGACAAACAAAATAACGTCATAGAGGTGTATTCCGTATGTTTATTGGAAGGCGAGGTACACTCCACTCTCGAGGTAATTTGTGCTTGTACGACAAATATAATAATCAATTGATAGAGGGAACTGTAACAATATGTATGTATGTACCTATTCGTGCTTGGCGTTTTTGTTATTGTTCTTGTTTGATTTAAGGATACATTTTTATTTCGTGAAAACTTACTTTTTTAAGATTGGCCAACTGATTGGAATGAGCACTGTCTCTCATTGACATCAGTAAGTAAAAATAAAACACGCTTAGTGGTTTTTAAAGTGGAACTAAAATTTTAAATGGAAATATGTAATGTATGTGAACCTAAGCTGATTGATATCAATTTCCAAAGCCTCGAGCACAGACGCAGTTGTCAGCCTCTCGGTTTTCTATAGGATACATTTTGGAGAGTGTGCACAGGAATTACATGACTTAATTCCCATTTCCCCTTTTCACCATCGAACATCCAGACCTTCGGCGGATATTCATCCCTTCGTTGTCAACCCCCGTTTGATCCCCAACGACGCAACTTGCTTCGTCTTTTATTATGCGTACCGCGAATGACTGGAATGTATTGCCCGCGTGGGTGTTCCCGTTTGATTATAACGTGGGTGTCTTCAAGTCAAGAATGAATAGGCTTTTACTTATTTAGTGCGCTTTAACATCCAATATCTCATTTCCGCTTACCATCAGGTGGTTTTGTGGTCAAGCGTTAACTTATTCTGTATTAAAATACAATGTAATTTAAAAAAACTTAGATATTTATATTCCTCATCAACCAGTCATATCAGTCATTCAAACTAAATAAATCAAACAAAAAACAAATTCAATCTACCTCCCAAAATAATGATATTTGAATGACTTGTAGAGCCATAAAAATAGTCGAAAAAAATTCTGTTAGCAATCTCAATCGTTTTGAGTATTTAAACGTAAAGGATTCAAACAATGGTCAGTACTAGTTATTTAAAATCTAACAAGCGACATGGGTGGTCGACTTTATCGGCAATTAACGAGCTAATGTTCGCCATGGCGGAGGGGGCGCCACTGCTGCACCGCCGCCGACGCATGAGTGCAGCCATTGATTCCGCCATTAAACCCTTCAATGCTCCTCTTGTTATATCCCGGTTTTAGAGTTTTCTTCGTCTGCTGAGCGCATTTTATGAGGGTTTCATTCGAAACATTGTTCATGAGTTTGGCTTTCCGGTGAATTCCGGGATACTTAGTTCTTATATAATAGTAAACTGTATTACAATGACTGTATTACAAGTTCTTTCTTTCTTTTTCTTCTTTCTTTCTTGGCCGGCTACGCATCAGTGATGGCTTTGGTGCTGTTGATGTTGGGCGACGATAGCCACTTACCATCAGGTGGATCGTCAGCTCGTTTGCCGGCTATTTCCATAAAAAAAATACATAAAAGTATTTTTCTGGTAAGCAGTCAACTGGCCAGTGCAGCTCAAGGATATTTACAGCTCACCTCAGATTGTTCAGTTTTAATATTCTTTAATAATAATAATAATAATAATAATAAACTAATCGATTAAATAATTTTGCTTAATCAAGAAACACAGAGTGACATGTAAACAGTTCAGTATCATATGAGTTTTTAAATTTCATTGTGTTTAAGTTTTAACAAAGCATTACACTATCTAGAGGTTCTCGACACAACAAATAAACAAAAGCTAAGTTTAGAAACAAAGAATTTTTTTTTGCTTCAAAGATTCTGTACCAAATAGATTTATAAAACTAAAAATATATATTCAATGTACGAGAATTTTATCTACCGACGACAATTTACACAATTTAAGTCTTCGTACCATAAACATTAAATCGTTACACTAAATCAATCCTTAAAAATAACCATTACACCTGAATTACGCAATTAATTCTTAAGAAATATTGCAATCCAACGTCACTCGTAAAAGTTAACAATAATAGATAATTCATTCGGTAAGTGGAAACTATGTAGCGCTTTATAGCCCAGTTGACGCGTATCAATGTCGCAGTAATTTCAATTTTAATTTTATTTGTGACATGCAGCGTAAATTATGTGTTAGCACAACACTGCGCAGGTGTAGTTGGCGTGCTATTAACAATGTAGGTGATTTTATGAAATCCGTTTTAAATCTGTCCGTCCCGTCTCGCATACCGTCTTCTACGTCTTCTACAATTCATTCGTGTAATAAAAAGTGAATGTTACTCACAATTAGATTTTTTTTTTATCTTAATACCTACCTACATGAGATAAATTACGAAATGGAAATTGTTAGATTTTTCTATTAGGTTTTTAAATTGCATTATAAAACTGTTTAAATAACTTTCTCCTACCGTCAAACGTTTTGGCTTCAAATGTTCTGTAATTTTTTCTCTGTGTTATTGTTTATTAAAATAATGATCTTATTTTGCTGTAGGTTAGGTTAAGACGAATTTCCATTTTTTTAGCTAAACGAATTTCCATTTTTTTTGTCAAACGAATTTTCATTTTTTTCGTATTTTGACATTAATAACACGGAAAATCTCAGTCATTAATTCCTTGTAGTTGGCAAGCATTACAAAAAAACAAAACTGTTACTGCAACGAACTTTTCAATAAATTAAATTTACAAATTATGCACTATGCCAACTGATGTTTCATATATACCTGGATTCATATTGTTGACTTATTATTTTTATTTTTTTCCTACTAGAGAAAAGATTTATAATAATATTATGAGCCGCATCTAATAGGGACGATACAAAATTTTAACATATCCATACAACATCACAATAAGAAATTTTGACGTGATAACGTCTATTAAAACGGAACGCCGGGTGCATGCATGAAAAATCATGACTCATTTGTCGCGTTCCGCGAGCGAGCGAACAATGTAGAAAGCGCCATCTATGAACAAAACTATATACACAATTAAGTCAGAAAGGAACTTGCTGAAAAAATAGTTTAGTTCAAGAGTTCTAAATGGCGTTGTAGTATAAAGATAAAAAATTCTAATTATAAGTTAATTTCCAGAGATAATATTATTATATACGAGCACTACTTCATCAATGTTTTGTCATGACGTTGTCACGTTAAACTACCGTCCGTGAACCGACTTTACAGACAACCATTTTTTTAATTATGAACCAACTACGACTACAGTTTGTTGTGAGTAATCGGTTAAAATGTATTCTTAAGTAGGCATATTATTTATTATAAAAAAATAAAGACGATTATTCACGTAACCTTTCAGCTGGAATACCTGAAACCTGAGTCACGGAGCACGGGTGGGGTGTGATTCACGAGCTGGCTCCACGTTGATACAGAGTTATTTCTTTGTGCTGTCTCTGTGGGAGTATCGTGTGCAGGTACAGCTGTAGAGTAGCCACGTTTTGCTTTATTATTTGGGACTTTTATTAACCTAACTAGCGCTCTGCCCGTGGCGTTTCCCGCGATTTCCGGGATAATAGATACCCTATTCCTTAGTCCAGATCATGGTCTATCTGTGTGCTAAATTTCATGAAAATCTGTTTAGTAGTTTTGCGTGCAAGAGTCACATTTTTAATATTAGTTTCACGTTTATAATATTAGTAGAATAGATCCCATGACAAGGCTTTTAATTTTTGCGTTACGCAGTTTTCTTTGATATTAAAGAAAGCTTTGAATAATTTATTTGTTTTACTTCAGCCTGTTCAAAACAAATAAAGATATCTGAAATTTTATAATCCCATTAACCTAAACATGAACCGAGAGTGGGTGCGTACTAAACAAACACATGATTTCCAAAGCAAAGCGATAGTAGTGTTACCAATTCATATTATTACATTGCCATTTTGATGTCGCTTGGTAAATAAATTGTAAGGAAAAACTGAAGTGTTAATCATCAGTCAAATCATCATCATTTAAATGAAAACTAAGTTTGCATTATGTTAGATAAACGTTGTCCTGACTGTATCCATATACGTGGTAGTAGTATTCAGGGCTGACATAGGTGTCGCTGAATCATGGGATATTTCGAACGCGTCTCTTTGTCGTTTTATATGGGTCAATTTGGTCTTAGCCGATTTCTTTGTGTTATAGTGACAGATTTAGGAGGCGCCTGGAGAATTCTCTTCAAACCTGCCTCTTTACGGATCTGTTTTGGTTCGCTAAGTGTATTCCATTTTCGTTATGTGAAGGTAAATAACTTGGTTTTAGTGCATTTGGATGAAGTTATGTTTGCTTTGTTGTTTATGTTAGCTTTTGTAGTGGACGCTTCTTTTGTGGGTTGTACTAATTTATGAATTAAATTAGTTTTTGTGATAGTGAAATATGTTACCTGATTATTTATACTGCTATTGTAACCAATTATACATATATAGAATTTCCTTTGGTTTGTTTAGAGATAAAAGTTATTTGACTGAGGGTCTGACCATACTATGATTTTAATAAATATTTTATATATTTCCTGTTCCACTAGTTCCCCTCTGAATTTAATTTAAGATTTATGCTTTTGCACTCTTTTGATCAGTGTCTAACAACTTTATGTAATACCATCCTATGACTGATATGCTTTCGCTACTTGGAAACCAGAAGCTGAATGTGCCTAATTTATTCTTCCATCCGGAAAATGTCAGCGCGTCGCTTGTCTCACTGGCAGCGATTAGCGACCACCGAGCGGCAACGCGGCGCCACGGCGTGACATGACGATAGGGTTTATAAGAGAAAGAATAGACTAGCTTTGTCATTAGGCGTATACCCGTAAAAGATAGAAACAAAGTCACACGACAAATTTGAAATTCATGAGAAAATAACCGCTAGCCTACTCTACTAATTTAATAGGAAAACTATGAACTCAGTTCATCCGTTCAGCCGTGACCACGATCCATGCAACGGGTCAAAATATCGGTGTACAAAATAAATATCATGCGTACCCATATTATAGTATAACTAGCTTTTGCCCGCGGTAGAGACTGATTTTTTACAAATTCCGTAGGAACCCTGAGCTTTTATCCAAACATCGGATGGATAATAAGATGTGTTCAGTCCATGACGAGTTAAACTTAATATCAAGGCTATGTTGCCTTAAGTGGTTAAATAATAATAAATTAAAATAATGAGTAACAACTTCGGAACCTTACATAGCGCGTAGGCCACGCACTTGGCCAGTTTTATACGATATACTTTCATCGTCATCACCAAGAAAAAGACTAGCTAAGACGCTAAAACTGCAAGCCATTCTCATCAACTGCTATTATTTACAAGTCATTAATTTAATCCCCTCGTTTACACATCACAAATACCTCAAAGCACCTTAAAAACGCAGGAACATCGAGCCGAAACCTCGGTTTCGCATAGAATATCGGGAACACCTCGCACATCAAAGCCGAACTGGCGGGGCGTGGCTAATCACATCCCGGCACGGTTCCACTGTCCGGGTATATTTAGTGCACAGGTAACAAGAATGCCCCTTTGAAATGTAACACTTCCGCTCGTAACACCGCAGTGGCAAAGATTATGTCGTCTTTATATTTCATGCCTACGATAGCAATGTCACTGTGAGAGCTTTGTCTGCTAGGAATTGTAGAACTTTTGCGTCATTAGTTTTGACGCAATTTAGTTAAAATACATAAGATATAATTTGACAAAAAAATACCTATACGTAATAAAAAATTATAAAATTTTGATATTAGTACTTTGAGTAATTTCTTTATCATGTTTAATGAATTTACAAGAAAACAATTTTATTGTATTGATGTTTGTTATGATTTATATGGTTGGAGTTTTTTAAATCTGTAAGTGCGGCGTCGTCGCCTAGCCGTAGCCGAGTCGAAGTACCGGAGCTGCGGATTCGCTTTTTAACATAACGTTGACGTCTAGTCGACGGCGAGGTGAAAGGCGATACGGTGACAAATGTGTCGATCCCTTTCCGATTATTTAATTTTCCTTACCTTAATCCATAAATCTATTTAGTAGTTGATACTCGCAGACTACAAATACATAGAGTCGACATCAATCAGTGAAATATTACGGTCCTAAGTGTTTGACTAGTTTACGTGCTGTCAGTTCTGTTATATGTATTTATAACTTCATTCCTGATACGGAACAATAAAAGATACACAACAAAAAGGTCACTTCTGTCGCTACTCTTCTCTAATTGTATCCGAAAATAGTTTGACGCGTTGTTCGTCGATATTTCAAATATTTTATACCGGTCGTCCGACGTGGACTCCACTAACTCCACGTGCGCTAACGTCGGCGACACGTGACGTTTACGACACGACACGCGCGAATAAAGTTGGTAAATCATTGCTTTTCCCGGATGTAACTAATTAATTTTAGTTAATTTGGCACGAGCCAGTGTACTACTTTACGTGGAATAAAAACTGTAGCTACTATCTACATAAAATGTTGAATGTTATACAATTTTCTGAAAGGTTTACTTTTGGAGAATTAAAATTGCAGACTTTTGCCTATTATTATTAGGCTTACAGATTTAATTGCTATAAATATATTTTTTTCTGTTGTACTTAGATTTTAAATTTTAGTTGGATTTTATTACAATTATTCTCATGCTTAATATTATGCAAAAATTTATTTTAATAACAGAATTAACGTTGTGTAGTGTAAGTAAGACAAGATTATCGAAACTACTATTAAGATTTATCGAAACTAGGTACCTTTTGTTTTGAGTAAATGTTACCAGTGATTTGCGGATATTAATAACATAGGTACCTGCAAATGTCTATGCGCACAATTTCACAAGAATTTATTTATTTATTTATTTATTTATTTATTTATTTAACCTTTATTGACCACAATAAAATATCACGGTACAAATGGCGAGAAATTATTGATTAAAAATAAATATCTACCTGTAGTGAAGAAATTGTATTGCTTACTACACAGGAATCCAGTATTGAGTAAATATATTATTATCTAACATGTCAGAAATCATTCAATTTGACGCATAGAACTGAATTCTGAAAACTTACTCCGTCGGTATACTATCGAGTTTCAACATTGTAGGATTTTTAACTATTTACAATGAAACATACAATTGCAGCGTTGTTAGGATTCTGCACTGGATTACTATGCCAAAGCAGCAATGGTTTTAAAAGTGTACTAAAAGTTCATGGAATAGTAAATGTATTTATCTTGTCAGGTGGATATGTTCTAGTAGTCCACATTTTCTCAGTTATTGCAAACAGTTATAAAACTAGAAGGATATGTCTGTCATTTCCTTTTGTTTGTACAATACAATTTTAGAGACAGTGTTTGAAAATTTAACCTCTGTAGGTATTATACAATGTAGGTACATATCTGTACATTTTAACTTTTATACGTGATCATGGATATTAAAAAAAAACCATTCACACACAGGAAGATGGACTGTAATGGTCAAACAAAATGTCTCATACAAAATGTGACTGTAATATAAGGAATTTGTTATTGACGTGCTTTCTATATCCTAAACATTACATAATTTACCCAGGCATTTGAAAGTCGCATTAAAACATAATTTATTTTCAACAACAATTTGAGAGTCCTGTTTATTTTCTAAAAGGTTACCTTTTAAATCCGCTACACATTAACATACCGCAGGATAAACCGCGGCAAGTTATTCTCTCTCTCTCCCTCCTCCCGCGGGAACGACAACAAAAATAATGAGTGCTTCAACGTCTTAAATCTCACCGCATCTAGTTTTAATGGCATTTAAATTAGGTTTTTATTTATCCACCGATGGCTGCGCGCAACCTGAGAGGTGGGGCTTGAATTCATTGACTTAAGAAGTTCTGCTTACTATTTACCAATGGAGTTTCGTGCCAATGTCTTTTTACGACAAAACATAAACAAACAGACGCTGTTCGCTAAATGGTAAGTGGTTACCACTATCCTTGGTAAATCAAACGCACAACGTCACCGCTGTGTGTCTACACTATACACAAACAAGGATAAACAGACACAAGGACTAGAAAGTAATTCACATCTTAACTTGTTCTTCAACACTCAAGAACGTTAAAATTTTTCTGCACAAACCAAAATGACAGCACTGATTTATTATTATTGAGTTTTCATGTCACTGTTTTCTTGAAGACACCAACATCATGAGAACGCCGATCATATATTATCATCACCGAGTAATGTAGCAAGAAAATTATAGCACTAAAGTTTTGATTACCTCAGCGAGAGGGTGGTTACTTGAACGTGAAAAATAAATCGTGTACCTCAAGCAGCTAATGCATAGCCAATTGGGTGTGAGACTACTACGGGAATTTACAGTTCGCGGTTAGGTTGTTACGTTGTGCATTCACTGTCGAATTGCAACACAGTTTTTGTATTTTTAAAGCAACAAACAGACGGTTGATTATACTAACCAAACGCATCAGATACGCATAAACTGCATTACTGGTCAAATGCGAAGGAGGTGACCCATTTATTTAACACCAAAGCTAATAAACCTTTGTGTTAGCTCAACACAATTAATATATCACAATTCATAAACAACGACAACCAGAGGAGAAAATTTATCTCGCAAATAGCTGCTAAGGTTAGGAATTGAACTTAGAATCTAATTATGTTCTGCAGGAGTTGCAGGTTCCTGTCTGTCAAAACTACCCAATGGGTGTAAACTAGCAATAGGCGATTGTTGCAAAAAAAATCGACTGAATCGAAAATTGCGCCATTGCGCATTCGAATAACAATCGACAAACTACTAAGGGAACATACCAAAACCACGTGACCCATTTAGGGGGGAGGGGGGTCTTCAAAACAGCACGCTTGGTCACAGAGGGGAGGGGGTTTTGGTTTTCGTCACGTAGTCAATATTCTCTAGGTTTCGTGCCTTTTCGAGTTCACAGTTGAGAACACTGAAAAATTTGCAAAAAAATATTAAAATCGGTATTTATAAATTACCACGTGAAAACGAGGGGGGAGAGAGGGGGTTTGCTCATGTACTACGGATGGTCACGAAGGGGGGGGAGGGGGGTAAAAAGTTGGAAAAAATGGGTCACGTGGTTTTGGTACGTTCCCTAACTGCCTTGCGTCAATTCTGAGCGTCGATGCTATCGGTGGCGATGTCCGATGACTTCTTTTTATCGACTTATTCAATTAATTTAAGTAATAATCGCCCATCGCTAGTGTTAACCAATTTGTTTCACGGCGTAATTAAGTAATAATGCTTAAACGACGTACAAAACATTAACAGGTACGTATAGTATTTAATTGTTTATCATCCCTGTGGTAGGTATCTACAGCAATTGCAATCTTCGGACAGCAGCCGGAAGACAGAGTGTAAACTCCGTTTATAGTCTGTTACCACGGAGTAATGATTATACAAAGGGAAATGATTAAATAGAGCAAGGGATTTGGGTGCTTAATATATTATCTTGTTACTTTTTATTTTTGAGCTATTATAGAGGAGGAGCTATGAGAACGATTAAACTGCAAGTTGTTAAAATTAATTATTGTTTTCTTTTTAAATTATTTATGTTTAATTACGGATTTATTAATTACATATGTCAAGGCCAAAAGGAAAAAGAAATCCCTCAGTATGAAAAAATAATTTAATGATGGATGATTCTGAATAAAATTTTAACAATATTAATTTTACATACACCGTACGGCACACTATTGTTAGTCGTTCTCTAACAGTGAAGTGAAACTTCTTAAGAATCGTTGTGATTTCAAACCGGATGCAACGGAAAAAACGACAGGTAAGAGACACAAATACAAAAACGTGTAGGATGAAGCCAGGAAAGAATGAGACAGAAATATTCGTCAGTTAAAATAAATAAAAACGACATCGCGACAGTAAAAATACTAAGTTGTATTCATAGATGGCGCGAGGAATAAGATAGAAGATACGTTTTATTGCTAGATAGATGGCGCTAGCTGCTCATTTTACTCTTCATATTATGTTAAGAGATGGCGTTAGTTACCACTGTTTTCTTTTTCTTATGTTCGTGGTTATCTTTTAAAAAGTGCTAAGTTGTATTCATAGATGGCGCGAGGAACAAGGTAGAAGATTCGATTTATTGCTTTTTCATCTCATTATCTTGAAACCAAAATTTTGGAAAGTTTCACTTCTACCACGTGTGAATTGCACACATTTTAATTTTTTTATAGCCTGGGCAGACGAAAAAGCAAGACGCCTGACGACATGAGCAATACCAGAGGAATCGCCAATGCAACTCCGGCCCTGAAGCCTTGAAGGAGAACTCTTTTTACACCTCTTTTGAAGAAGCCCATATCATAGCGCTCCGGGAATACCTCAGTTGAATGTTTACTACCCGTAGTGCACTAACCTCGTTAGTAATAGTAGTACAGTTTGATGGGAATGAGTTATTTTGATCGCTGCATGTATTCACCCGCACGTTGATATGACGCTTAGTTCTGGCGATTATTTCATCTAACGGATTACCATATGGAGGTTTTGTCTGCCTTGGCCTTACACAGAGGTAATATGTCGAGGTTATATATAGTTTTATTCCCTGATATCTTAATGACCGGCAGTGGTGGCCTTAACATCGGCGTCGCCTTTTGTGTTATGGACGTGTCAGAGTAGGGATGATCAATGATCAAACAAAGATACAAAAAATCAATATTAGTTACTACTGCTGTAAGCTAACAGTAATAAAATAAGATATTTAATGCCTTCTTCAGTAACCTCGTCTCGTCGATAGACAACCATTACTTAGTTATTAGCAAACCCGAGTAACTAATTAAGATGAATGGTTTCAGTAGGACTAACATACACGTATTATACAAATAAAGCTAAAGAAAAAAAATGTGTGCAATTCACACGTGGTAGAAGTGAAACTTTCCATAATCTTGGTTTCAAGATTGAGATGAAAAAGCAATAAATCGAATCTTAAAGCAATAAATCGAAGCGCCATCTATGAATACAACTTAGCACTTTTTAAAAATCTATCTAGCAATAAAACGAATGTTCTATCTTACTCCTCACGCCATCTATGAATACAACTTAGCATTTTTACAGAATGAAAGAATGAAATTCTTATTTTTTGTTGATAAATTCTTTGAAAATATTTAAAAGAGCATTTGAAAGTATTTAAAAACAGTATAAAAATAAAACAAAAAAAAATAAAACTAAAAAAAAAGAAATACTGGGAGATGCGAACCTGCGCATTAGGTATTGTGTATCTACGTCCTGACCATTGGGCTACGGAGAATTTAAATTGAAAGTCGAAATTAGCGGTTATATTATCTTACCTGTCGTTGCATCCGGTTTCAAATCACTAACGATTCTAAAGAAGTTTCACTTTAAAAATAAACCTTTAAAATTTATTTGAAAATATTGGTTCATTATTGAATATGACTCGAAATAATCAACCATTAACAAAATCAATTAAACATCCAACCAGCTAGCAAAGGAAACAGACGTCGCTATAACCGCACCCGTTTACAACCAAACGGACATAACCTACTTATCAGACGTCAAATTTGTTTGTCACAATATCCGGCGGCATCACATGGCAGATATATAAACACACCTACGCCACCTTTGATCTGGACACTACAAGTAAACACATTTAACCGGCTTGAGTGCCTCGTTAATCTCAATCTATGCGCTTTTGGCTGCAGCGATGGTAAAAAACCGGGCAAGTGCGTGTCAGGCCACGCGCAATGTAGGGTTCAGAAGTAGTAAGTTTATCGACTATTGCTCATTAACTACTTACGGTTACATATTCGTGATAGTTTTTCTTGCGTTAAAAGTTCAAGGAAATAGGTATACTTACTTACAGTAGCTTCCCAGCATATCTTTAATAATGTAGTTTTTATACGGAAGAATATATACGCGTATAAACAAAATTTTGATATTAATAATCGCCAAACGAAAAGAATGCATCAATTAGTTACGCCTTCGTTCCGCCTAAGTAAAGTGCAGCGATCTTTCATAGGGCTTGGTATACATTTCTATAATAAAATCCCAAAATTAATACGTGACTTGCCAATAGAAACTTTCAAAAAACGTGTAAAGACACAATAAAATTGTTAGGCAAGGGATATTATAGTGTAGACGAGTATTTAAATGACAAAGACGCTTGGAAATGACCAGCTCTGCAACCAGTTCCGCTCAGAATAGTAAATACTTTTGTATTATTATCTTTTTTGTGCCTAATATTTTTTTAAAAGATGTGCTGAGGAGTTTCTTTAGGCTTTTCTTCTCCTCCACGACAAAGCACCTTCCGGAAAGCCAAAAAATGACGTGCATAAATGTATCAGTGATACCTACATAATTATATGAATAAAATATTTTGACTTTGACTTTGACTTTGGAAGACCTTTTCAACGATATCTCACCTAAAGGGTACGCAAAGAACACACAACACATAAAAAAAACTCACATAACAAACTCTTGGAAACGGCACAACTTTTTATCTATTCAATCAGAAAATCCCCAAAAGGCATGCTCGCTCACATCGATTCAAGAACAATGACGTCATATATCCTAAAACCCGATAATCAGTCCGGAGGTGTGTGTCCGTCAGGAGCGGAAATACGCCGCCCTGGGCGTCCACTTCCGGAGGATAAGTGGGCGCTCTGACCCAATTTCCGGTTTACACATTTCATAGATCCCAGCCTTGATAATTTGGTGGCGGCTAGGCGGCTCCGTGAGCCTTCTGTGTGTATTTGATACTTTTCATTTGTTACTTTACAAATAGAACAATAGGGATTTGAGACTTCAGCGAAGAAGTGAATAATTCATCAAATAAAATTTGATATAAGAGCATTAAAGATCTCAATAGAAAACAGTCATAATATTATGTGTTGGTAATTAGGCGCTATAGATAACTATATCCAGATACGTGCGTAGGCTCAGCCGTAAAAGTTGATGAATCAAGTATTGGAAACAACAGCAAACCATTCCCATTCAGTAAGATGCATTGTAGATAATATAATTGTTTCGCTTGAAAATATGTGGGAAAAATGCATTACCTTAGCTTATGCTTAGTAATTGTGCATAGTGGTACATAGTTGTAATTTGTATCAATAGGAACATTAGTTCAGCATATAACTAGTTGTGCATACGTAGTTGGTCCATCAGGAAACCGCGTAAAAAATTAAACGCAGCAGACGTTTAGCATCGAAGAACACAAGCTTTCAAAAAGTACAGACTTAGTAGACTTACGCCCCAACTCAGAGTCACTAACGGTTACTTTAATTGCTCCGTAGTAAATAATCTCCATACAAATTCAGTACTAAGGAGTGATTTAAGTAACCGTTAGTGACTCTGAGTTGCGACATTAGAACTATGGTTATTTAACGTTTAACAGTTACAAGTAAAGCCCCGACTACAGAATCTCTCATCATCCCAATCGTTTCCCTCACAACGCTGGAATTCGGCAGGGCCGTGCTGTACAACCAGTCATGTAGTCGTGCCACACTTCAGGTGTTGTCGTCGATAGCCATTAGCATATTTCAGCTAAACGCGAAACCATTAGAAGCGTCATAACAAAACTTTAATGACGCTTACGTACAACGCACGTGTAGCGCTCGGCGGCGACCGCTTTGATCTCCGCTACAAAGAACAGAAAACTCGCAGACATGCAATTAGAAACGTATGATGAATGGCTCTAAATTAAAAATATAAACTAAAATGAGGGAAGGTGTGGAGGGAGCAAAGACTGATATTAGTTTGTGAGATATAGCCGTATGGTCAATTACGTATATTTACGTTTTATTTCAAAGTCAAAAATTGAATTACGCATACCGATTGAATTGATTTTATTATTTATATTTTAGATACTTATAAATTATAAAAATATGACACAAAAAAATCATTGACACAGTGTGTGTGATAATTTTTTCAGCTAATGAAATAATTCGTTAACTAACAGTGATAGAAAATTGTATAGCTCTGTTTCGCTTCTAAAGAACTAGATTTTATTGAATTGCAGTTTTTATTCCATCGATGTTCCATTCAAAAAACCATTAAATAGACAACTAAATCTACAGTTAAATTGCTTCGAACTCGTAAATCCCACTTTAAACTATCATATTGATTTAGAGAGTTCAACAATAGATCGTAAGTAATTCTCTGAATATTTTAAACAATCAATTATTTACTTTGTTGAATAAATAAATATTATTTTGGATAGGAGACTAAAAGCAAATACCCAGAATGCTTTCGCCGCGTGTAGGCACATTATAAATTACCGCGGTGTCGTGGCTGTTTATTTTGGATTATCTAATCTATGGCGATGTTGTACAGTCGCGCGACATTTAGCCAAACATCAGCCTTGAAATTGGAAGTGCCAATTATCTTAAAACTACTGTTTCATTTTGTATTCTCCTGAACAATTTTATTTTTATTTTTCATGTAAATCTTGGAATAAAATTATCTTCAACTTTGAAGTCACTTAATTATCATTCAATTGATTTATGGAACTCATCACATCCGAACAAAAAAAATGCAGGTTCAACTTTTTTCAACAACGTTTCAACTTTTCAACGGCTGACTCAATAATAATTGTAACAATGGTATTAATTAAAAATTAAAATCAGTATTACCAATATTAGTCGCCTCTAATGACATTTGGGTTAGTATTTTAAGCCGGCCCAACATGGCTAAAACTCCGTAAAATAAGAGATGTAAACTTCTTATTCGGCTTGCAAGTTTTGACCCATGCTATGATGCTACATACTACGAAAATAATACAACCTAAACACAAGACTAGAATAATACAATACCTCTCACATACATACATAAATATTTGTGCCGTTCGAGAATGCCACCCAGGTCTCTTAGGTTCTTAGGTTCTCAGAGCCCCACTACGAAAGGACAGAGTCATTATTAAATTGATTGGTAGTTAAGTTTAATCCGGCGCCTAACAATGACAAACAAGTCAATTACAAGCGAAGCAGATTGTGCAAGCCGCCCGGGCGCCTGCCGCCCCGCCGGTAATACCTGACTCCGCCGCAGTAAGTCACCAGCTACGCGGGTAATTAACGAAGTGCTTTCATTAGCCGTACACAATACGATACTATGCTGACTGAACTGATGTTGAACTGATTTAATTGTTGAATTGGGCATTTCAATTTGTCTTTTTGTTCTTTTATCTCGAACGTTGTTAGATATTTGTAACACATTTAATTATTTCTTGATTTTTTCTTTCAGCAATAAAACGACTTATTAATAACATCATTTAAATAGGCTTCACCCCATTAATGGCACACTACTGGGCACGGGTCTCTCCTCTTGAGGCCTAGAGCATAGTCCACCATAGTGCGGATTGGTGAAGTGTCGTAAGTTTTCAAACCACCCGAGGGCCTCCGACATGGCTTAATGACTATTATCTTATGATAACAACCGAAACCGACGGCTTTACGTGCCCTCTGAAGCACGGAAAGGCTCAAGAATTTTTTGCCATTTAAATTACGATACAAGCCAAGTTTTCATTCTACCCGAAGTGTCATCCGTGAACGAATTATAAAATATTATATGAGGTAAGAAGAAAAAACAATTAAAATTATGACTTTGTCAGCAAAGACGTAACCTCATAATATGAACGGGGTGCGGTAAAGGGCTGTTATAATGAGTATTGGGGCCACTAATTGCGATGACGGCGCCTGATATCTGGCCGTCCGTCATCGGCTTCGACTTGATTTGAATTAATATGGGGACATCTTTACTTGACTATTATTAATATACTTATTACCTATTATACTAAACCTTTCCGTTATAGAGACCCTAAACGATCAATTAGAGGTAGTTAAGTAGTGATCAAATTCGGATCTTAATACATTCCATAATGACCCGGTTAGTGTCTGGCTAGTGTGATCAATTATATCCTGCCGACTAAACGGTTAGAGTTGGACAAGTGAAAAAATTCTCAAAATTAGGTTATATGTTGAATTTACAAGAAAAACTATCACGGTTATGTTAGCATAAGTAGTTAATGATTAACAGTCGATAAACTTATTACTTCAGAACCCTACATTGCGCGTGGCATGACACGCACTTGTCCAGTTTTTTTCTTTCTTTTATCTTGGCCGGCAATGTATACCTGACTGACTTTTATGGGGGTCAGTGTTACCACCCCGTTTAGTGTGTGGGGGGGCCACTTATCAGGTTGTTAGTCTGCTCGTATGTCCACTAATTAAGAGGTACATAAAAAAAGAAGTTTCCGTTCGAAATTCAAAACTGCACCCTACGAAGAACTTTTTAATTTTTCTTAAAATAGTAGCAACCATTCATGGAGCTTATAAAAAATCCGGTTCAATGGGCGTAATTAAAACTTGGACAAAGAGAGAATAGGTGCGCGGAAACAATGGGCGACCGCGGGCGCTCGTCGCCTCAATCCGTCTCGAGTGTCAGCCGTCAGTGTCGCGACTCGCGGGTGTCGGGCTGACAGGTGTCAGGTGTCTCCGGGGATTGCGCGACACCTGCTGAGGAATATTAAAATGGCGCTTTGTTTGAACTCTTTGATGTCGCTCGGTTTGCAGCCATTGTTTCCAGGTCCCGAATGAGGGACTTTTATTGTGCTTTCTACCCTCTATGTGCATATGGCTTAATTGCTGACTTTACTTAAATTAAACTGCCAAGCATTGCATTTAATTCAAAGTTACGATTATTTTTTATGATATACTTAGGTCGATGTCGATAGGTGTTGTCGATGACTTTCAGCAAGTTTTAAACCTTATAAATGGTTACAGTAATAATAATTAATAAGTTAAATACTGGGTATATACTTTTGTATTATTTTACTACAATAATTAGCATTGTTTCTGCGAGCAAGATATCGGGTCACAATTGCTAATACTGGTACAAACAACAATATAAGAGAAGTATGCCACAACCCAAACATAAATTAAAAATACAAACAGAAGTATTCAGTGTTCACACCTCGGCGCATTAAAATAAAAAATGTCTACAGTGATGTAAATGTAGTATGTCCGTCTGCGTTGTTAATTATAATGAATTTATGTTTCCTGCGTCGCCAATTTTTCTGTGTAGATGTTTTGAAGATGTTTTGTAATTAGAGTTCCTGGACTACTTGCGTAATTATCGGCATCAGAAGGAAGTTTTAGTAGCTTGACAAGTGCGAATTAAACTCGCTTGGAGAGGGTTCCGTACGTTAATTAAGTATTTACACTTATTTTTCTATTTTATTTATTTTTGCCCTATTTTTAAGACCAACATCTTATAGGTTTTCCTGTAATATATATAACTATAACTATAATATAAATAAAGAACTATTTTCTGTTTTTCTCCAAAATGCATTTGTTTTCTTTATACCTTCGTTTTTGGGTCACAAAAAAGCACAGCAGTACCAAATTTAAACTAATTAGGTCCCGTAGTTTCGGAGAAATTGAATTGGCTGTGAAAGGCCCAGACACACGAGTAATCTTATAAGGGTTCCGTTTTTCGTTTTTTTTCGTTCGGAACCCTGAAAATTACCTAAAACTTATATCACATGAGAAATATGGTGTATTTATAGAATAAAATATTTATTTTATTTATTTAAATTGAAGTGATGGTTATGGGTCATACTCGTAATTATGAGGATAGGTGTGATGGAAGGCGACTTGAAGATACTTATTTAATGCTTTTTATCTGAACTATAAAGGTAGAATACGAATGTATGTGAACTAATATATGTAAGTGCAATACAGTAATGAGAAATACATCATGTTTACTAATTCTTTATTTGCGGGGACTACTTGAAGGCTTATCCATTTGTTTGTCGTCTAAGGTCATAATTTTTTTTCTCGTAAAATATTCTAGCCAAAATTGAACTTTGGCTTTCTATTGATAGATTCCTTATTTTGTAAGTAGGTATTTCTTACATTCCTTTTCTTTGATTTGATTCCTTTCAACGTTGGATCCTATCAGCAGCTTCATAAATCCAAATGGTGCATTTAAACTTCTATAATTAAAGTGGTACTTAATGTATACCTACCTAATAAAATTTAGTAAACGTTGCACACTATAATAATAGCCCCACACTAGGATTCCCTGTGTCGTGGGTGCCATGGAGAGCACACAAAAACAAGAACAAACACCCAGACCGAGAACAGAAATTCAAACTCATCATTCAAATTTCCATCCCGTTGGCAATCGAATCCAGGACCTCTGGCATGGGGACCCGGCATGGTCACCATTAGGCCGTACAAGACGTCAAATGTGTACACAATATCAACTGTCGAGACAGTGTATTGACGCAAGAGTGTACACTGTACACTGTACACTGTAGGTACACCGGTGAATGAGTTATAGGCGTCTTGCGGTGTCGCGGACGGCGCAGACTGCGGTGCCAAGCATTTTTGGCACTCAGCCGGTTTTTTCCCAACGTAAAGCAATGTCTCAGGTAATTCGTCCATAACGCTGTTTGAGCGGCCGTTATTTATTGCCACATTTTTTATTAATAAAACGCGGGGAATGCTGTTATTGCGATTGGAAGAGTTATGGCGTGCAATGCGCATGCATGTGTGTTGGTGTGTGTTAATAAATATTTTGTTGTGAGAATTTATTTTTTGTAAAAAGATCGCACTGGCTCCTTTGCTGTAGATCATGCCTTTGAGGACGATGGTCTCGAGTTCGGTTTCGAGACAACAGGGACGACAACGAACTTACACTTATGTAAATCGGTGTTTTAAACTAACTTATCTGTGTGCTAAATTACATGAAAGTCTGTTCAGAATGTTCCACCCATATAAACATTTATAACATTAGTAGGATTATACAATACAAATTAATTTTTAAGACCACGCCATTAAATAATAACAACTGAGTACCTTCCTAGACAAAGATAAACGCACTAACATTTCAAAACTTAAAGCTACATAACATAATCACCTGAGTACCTGTTTGTTGTGTAAGCCCCATTGGCCGGCTGCTCAAGACACCTGTCTCACCTTACGGCGCAACCAATGGACGCAGCGCACCTGCTATCGATTGTGGGCGGGCTCACCTTCCTCGCGCACCTGTGTAGGTACCGGCGACAGGCGTTCAGGTATGAGTACATACTTGGTATTTACTTTGCGAAATACAGTAATTCAATAGTAACTAGGTACTGCATTGCAGTAGGATAGAGTCTAACTATATGTATTTGAATTGAAACATTACAAAACATATTTTATAGAGATCTGTTAGATACGTATCTCATGCATAGTGTCAAAACTACCCGAAAAGCCTGCGAAAACATGTGATGAACTCTACACGACAAACCTTACTTTTGAAAACTTTCTCTTAAAGTTACTCTTAAACTCTTACATCGGAAGTAAGAAATCTCAAAGATATTCATCCTGAACCTGATATTATGTTAATGCCGTTCTTTGTCCAGGTTGCTTGACTTTTCAACCCTTTGGCAACCATCCTGTAGGCAGGATCCAGATGATTGAAGGATTGTGGTACAGTTGGTTAAGAAACGATCCCTGAAAGAACAACTGCCATTTTAAACGATGAGAACACCTAAAGACCTACCTACCTAGAAAAAACTGACGTAAGTGCGAAATGAAGAAATAAAACAGTCAAAGAATATTAAATGAGTGTATAAACATGTCGTGCAAAAAAATTAGCGGTCGCGCCAACATCGCACTTCCTTCAGCGTGGACTAATGTTAGTCGGACGCTTCTTCATTGACGATACGACAACGATTTCTTGTGTTGTGTGCTCACAGACGTGGTGCTCACGCAAGCTGCCATGTGTGTGAATGGTGTGAAGCTTATAGGTGCTGCCACAACAGTAGGTATTGCGCTACGGTATTAAGTAATGCTTCAAAGCATTTTATAACTGAAGTGTGGCTGCACCAATTGAATTATCGTCAAACTCATATTAAAATTAATTAATTCATAAAGGTTTCACTGAAACATTTATGCATGTATTTTCGACCCGCGTGGCGCAGTGACTACCATGGTGGATCGCCATGCCAGGGGTCCTGGGTTCGATTTCCAGCGAGGCAGAAATTTGAATGATGAATTTGAATTTCTGTTCTCGGTCTGGGTATGTGTTTTCTTGTCTCTGAGTGTGTTTTCCATAGCACCTGCGATACAGGGAATCCTAGAGTAGGCTACGAGTGTGTAGCGTTATTTATTTACGAGTATTTATTATCCTCAATACAAAGGTGTCCCTTCTTAAAGGTTACCTGGAAGAAATCGCTGTGTAGCGATAAGGCCGCCTGTTGTTTTGTACTTCCATCTTAATTGTTATTCTTGTATGATTGTATAATATGTGGTGTACAAACAATAAAGAGTTATCTATATATCTATATATCTATCTTCTATCTATCTAAAGGTGTGTCGTTGTCGTGTCGTCCGATGTAGACCGTTTCTTCAGTCTCTGGCTCTGACTCTGGCACTCCTGGCAGTCGGTGGTGGCGCGGACGTCCGGCGGGTAACGAGCTGCTGACGGCTCACCTGGCGGCCGCCATGCCGCGCCATGCGCCAGCGCTCGCCACGCCGCGCGCCGCCCCGCTCATTACCGCTGAGTGATGGCTCGCGGCTCGCCGATGACAATCTATCGATAGATAACCTGCTTCTTGCTTCTTTCGTTTCGTTTTCGAGATTTTTATTTTACAGTAATAATTCTGCTTTATTTTAACTTACAATTTTACAATTTGCAAGTACTTTGTATATCTGATGTATTAAAAGTAATATAGTATTGTTGTATAATTGACACTATTGCATACCATACGTGCTAGAATGTACATTGGTCTTCACCTATGTAAAATTAAATTCTGGCAATAAAATTATATGATTTGATTTTAAGCCGATACTTTATTACTTCTCTCTCCTGTCTTGATCAAGCCATTGATAGTACTTTCGTAATACTGGTCATTGTTTTTTCTGAATAATTCTTTTTATGGCAAGCTTTCACTAGAATCAATTGACTTTCCTATCAAAGTTACCAATTATAAGCCACCAATGATATTGCATCCTCAAACATATCTTCATATCATACAAAACACTATGTATAGATAATCTGTTATCTTAACTGTTAAATGGCCTAACCCTACTAAGGTAGGATAAGTTTAGTTATAGGAAATTGATATTTAAAATAAAAATAAATAAAAATTATTTATTTCAGGCAATTGTAGCCCATAAGTGTTAGAAACAAATTCCTTATAAACTATGTTAGTAGGATACAATTTAATTTATTATATTTTAATTTAATTTAATTCAATTTAAAAAAACTACATTATATTCATCAATTAATCATGTCAAAAAAAATTTGTGTGTCTTATTTAATTATATACCATTTTATTTATATCACATTCCTAAATATCCCTTAGGCAGAGTTGCGCGACTGCACGTGCAAATGCAGGAACCTTCTGAAGAAGGTTGAGTCCATTCTATCAGATATCATCTTAAGGATTCCATTGCTGCTACCTCGCACATGCTGAATAACAGATATAGTTTTCTTCCTCATAATTGCATAAAAATCCTCAACATGTGCATCTGCAAACATATATGATGCACTGCAGTACCGTGGTAACCTCAACAGAGCCCTGAAGATGTTATTATATTGGACTCGAAGGGCACTGTAAGCCTTTTGGGTGTACCTGACCCATAGACCACTCGTGTAAAAACTTTGACAGTAAGCTTTAAAAAGCGTTACTTTAACATTGACTGTGCAGCGAGCAAATCTATGAGCAAGCATATTCCCACGTACTGCCAGTGCCCTCCGTTCCCTCTCGATATCCTGGTCATCCTTCAGTCTTTCCGTCACAATGTGACCAAGGTACTTAAACTGAGAAACACGGCTCAACTCAATCCCATTAAGTGTCAAGTGTGGTACACTGCTTGGTTTTTTGTTTGCTCCTACAAACACCATAAATTCACTTTTACTGACGTTGTATTTTAAACCATGTTCCTCAGCATAAGCCTCACACACACTTAGCAGTTTTCTAAGACCACTAATTGAGGGGCTGAGCAGCACCATGTCATCTGCATAGCTTATATTATTGATGCATATGTCATCAATCCAGCATCCTACATGCATGCTACTCAGCCGCTCAATCAGCTGGTCCATGTACAGATTAAACAGTCTAGGTGATGTTAACCCTCCTTGCCTCACGCCAGACCTTAACACATACTCGTCTGAGTGGACATTTGCCCATCTCACTGTGTTTCTTTGGTGCCTGTACCAGTAGGCAAAAATGTTTATGACCTCTGGTGGAACACCTGCTTTCCTCAGTTTGTTCCAAAGCAGATCATAGGATACCAGATCAAACGCCTTAGAAAGGTCTAGAAAACATGCATAGACTGGAGTTTTCCTGTCAAGATAATAGTTAACAGTGTATTTCAGTGACATAATAGCACTTTCTGTGGACAGTCCTGCCTGAAAGCCAAATTGAGCATCTTGTAGTTTTATGTATTTGCTAAGGCGTTCATCCAGCATCCTATCCAATACCTTCGCAATAACAGTTGCCAGTGAAATTGGCCTATAGTTATTTTTATCACCAATGTCACCTGTACGATTCTTAACAAGAGGCACTACAATTGTTTTAATTAAGTCCTGCGGTAAGTAGGTGTGGGTAATACACAGGTTGTATAGCATGGATAATAATCTATTTACGTGAGGGCCTGCATACCTTAGGTGCTCCACACTGAGCCCATCATGTCCCGGAGATTTCCCTCTTTTCATATTTGAAATTGCTATTTTTACATCCTTAGCACAAAACTTAAGTAAAGAGGTATTGTGACACAAGTTTATACTACTGTTATTAGATTCATTGTTACTTATCAATGGTGATTCGACTTTAAAATGGTCTTTAAAGATATTGGCAATACATTTCAGATCACTTTTTCCTTCCACACACACAGGCAGGCCTGTCCTACCATTCAATTTCTTAGTGCTGGACCAAAATTTGTTAAATTGTTTGGTGGCATACTGTGATGCAATTATATCCATTTTTATTTGTTCTTGATGTTGCTGACAGAATTGGACTCTTGACTTAAAAATTTTGCGACTAAGACACATTTTGTCATATATGTAACCCGAAGTTGGCATTCCGTATAACATATACATTTGGTAGTCCAGGCGCTGTTTGTGTGCTTCAGCTACATACCTATTCCACCCCACTATACATTTCCCTTTTACATTATTATGTACATCCCTGGTACAGCTATCAATGGCGGCCCTGGTCAATATATTTGTAATACTATGATACAGATTGTCAATTATTTTTCTGTGGTTCAAAACACTGCAACTTTTGTACGCACAGTCACACAACTCCGAAGGGAAATAAATCGATTTAAGTTCTTTGTTACATAACTCATTATAATTACTTATTTCATCAATATTCCTAATTCCCCATATTATATTGTTATTGCACTGATTTACATTTACTTCAATTTTATTTCTTATTAAACCTAGGTCACATTCAATTAGCAATGGGTAGTGATCAGACCAGTAAGTATCATATAAGACTTGTATATTAGAAATAGTGTGCCAAGCAGATGTACTCACCAAACAGTGATCAAGCCATCTCCTGCAACCATGAGCGTCACTTACATAAGTGTGTGTGCCAGATGTAGTACCCAAACTCACTAAGTCTGCACACACCCATTGCCTGTCATTACAGAAATTAAGCAACTCCTGACAAAAGGACGCCCCCGGGTGGGCATTGAAATCTCCTAACATATACAACGTTTCAATATCACTATCCTCTACTACTGCATTTAATTGGCCCAAGCACTGTGTAAAAGCTGGTAGGTTATCTGGTTGGTCCGTGGGCATATACACTGATGCAATCAGTATTTTCCGCTGATCCCTGGTTAACACTTTTATGGCTGCAATACGCTCACTCTCACACTATTTATAACAAGACATGTTTAAATTACGCAATAACACCTTAAATAATATAATGTAACAATAGCTGTAACATTGCCCACAACATTTGGACTAATGTATCTGCCACATGACGAGGTGTGGCCACATCCGGCACCGTAGCGAGTCTCTCGCCTCACCTGGACGCCCGCGCGACCGTCATTAACAGCGAGGGATTACATCATTCTACCGATACATTTTATCGATCTATCGATAGTGATATAGTCGTTAAAGACAAGGACACTTTGAAATACACTGTCATTGCCGATTGGATTTAGTACAAGGAAGTGCAAAATTATTTCGTAATGTTGGTATTGTTTTCAAATGAGTAGAGAAGTTTCTTGCAACGTTTTTCTTCTATTTTATTAAAAAACCTTTCCAAATCGATAGAGGCAAAATACACAATTTGACGTTTTATAGTGTATCAAGAAATATTTGTGACTTTGAAATCCTTCTTGTCTATCTGAGCGAGCTTATCTGTCTGAGCGACCTTTTTCTACATGCAGTGCATCTTGCTGAGCAGTGGACAAGACGTTTTATTTTAGTTGGCATCTGGCCGTTGCAGTATTTGGTCTATGATCAACTGCGACGTCCACTCTCATGTTTCATTTTGCTCTCTTATAGGATGAAATAAAAAAACTATCGATACCAGAGCACATTCAGTGCCCGTCCCCGTTGTCTCTATGGCGCCAACGTTGCCAAAACAAACCGCGCGTCACAAGTGACAGTCTGAACACCTTGACGAGCTGCACCTCAACGCAACGGTTTTAGACTTGGCACCCGTGGCCGCCTCGCTACTGGCTACTACTAGCTTCAATGTTGACACGTATGCCAACTGATTGATGGGAGAATTGAGTGTAGACACTTTGCCATATTTTGCGCTTGAGATGCTGTCTGTATAAATGGACAATTGGACAATAAATTGATTCTACAATTTGGACATTATATTGTCTATTATTGTTTTTATGTTCTAGCTGGTAAAAGAAGGCTAGTTAAAAGAATAGAATGAAAAGAATAGTTGGTCACTGGGGATCCGATGGATTTACCGCTTCGCTAAATTCTCCAACTTTGCAACCTAAATTGCGACCTGAAAATATTTCACGATTGGTAGGGTAGTAGTTAGCCAGATAACTAAAGAACCTAAACACTGAATGGAACAGTTCTCTCCTATTCGTCAGTCATATCAGCCAAAATTATCTATGAATCTTTAACAACAAAATGATCCGAGCGCATCCACGTCTCCACTACAATCAATTGAGAATACTTAGTTAGGTGTTACTTTTTGTGGATTAGTACTTGATAATATGTAACCTAAAGTGTAGTGCATGTCCACTCAGTTCAGACTAAAGTTCTTTTGGGTTAGGGTACTACTAACTTCTCCAAATGGCAAAAAGGCATCTCCGATTATTTAGGTGAGGGATTTCCAGCCGAATCTTTCTACACTTAATCTTTTAAGATGTTGATTCGATGCAAAAATGAAGTGGTGATTATTTACAAAAGGTTATACTGATTACCAATACTTCAATTATAAATTTGGTTAAAAATGTACAACATATGCGATCTGATTTCCAGCGCTCCTCAACCTACGTAGCATCGAATAGCAATTTACCGGCGCTGGGGCGGAGAAAAATATATCGCCCGCGGGACCGTGTGTTGCTTCTGTTAAGGGCGTCCTCTCTGCTACGTGGCAAGGTGGGAAGCATTAAAAATTGGTATATGTAACTTTTTTAATCATGAATTTGGAAAAATGTCACTTGATATTTAATTTTACCGGGAAATTTCATGTGGCATTTGCAGAATATTGAGCTGTCAAACTTGGACAGACTAGAGGGTAACTTTTTTAATGATGACTTTGGGGAGATGTCACTATCAGGCTTGATAATTTTGCTGCGAAGATTAAAAAAACTTAAACCTACCTATTGGGTCAGTAGTCAGTAATGGTTCTGCTGCTCATAAATAATTCCTGTGATTCCTATCTTAGTTCTCAGGACGATTCAAAGATTTATCTGTATACTATATGAAACCTGATTCTATCTTCGGCTATGTTAATGTGTTGCCCAACTGATATTCAAGAGATTATTAAAATTTTACAAGTCTTCACATTTTCCCGACAAACTATATATTTTTTAAATTAATCTTCGCCTTAACACCGTAAGCGCGTCACGGGCGGTACTCACAGCGCGGCAGCGTGCCGTCATTACCCGGTATCCGTGTCGCGATCATAATTTGATATCCGCCACCATTACCGACCGGGTTAGATAACTACCGATCTGTATCGCTGTGGTTGGATCGAAGCTTCGATTAACTTTTATATACAAGCGCAAATAGAGCCTGCGGCGTGAGGCTTAATATCGGTTATCGAAAGAATTTAGCAGAAGTCGGTCGTTCAGTGGCATGTCCTTTCTTCTCCTTTCTTACTTTGCCTATGGCGATGCTGATGTCCATAGGTAAAAAACCATGGGGAGTAATTGGATTTTTATCGAACGGACAAACAGGGGTGAAATCGAAATAATTCAACTAAGAAGGCATTCTTTGCCAAGAGGAAGGACTGCTCTTCCTCGACATCTCCTCATCAAGAAGTTAAAGTTGCGAGTATCCTAACGGCACCCATTGTGAAATTTGTGAGGCTCAGTCTTCGAATTAGGACGTTGTTTGGTGTAGGAGATCGGTTCGAACCGGGCGCTTACGCAGAAATGCCTTATGACGGCCGTGTGAACTTCCTTATTGCATTCGGTAGCGATGCAGTGAGTGTATGAAGTATAGGCACATAGGTATCTATGCGGCGCGTTTGGGAGTTCTGGAGGTCTTTTCCCGGGGAACGTTTGCGAACGTAATCTTCATCATCGAGGTAGATGATACCTCGCCTCTTTTGTTATAAATAACTCTTTCAGGAGCTATTTTATATTTGAGTCTTCATAACACGTGAAGTGAATTAAGCTATTTCTGTTTCATTATATCCAATATAGCCCCTTAATCTTGTTTGTTCACCTCAGCGCGTGGCGCGGTCACATTCCTCGTAACGCAAACTTGGAAGGCGTTCCAGACATTAAATTTTGTGGCATTTTGAACAAAGATTCTTTCGCATAAAAATTCTTGCACCTGAATTTATAACACTGTAATATATTACTAACGATTAGGTATTCAGTACAAAATATTCTTTAAAGTGAAATTGTTCGGTGAAGTGGCAATATATTAAATTAATGACAAAGAAAGCCTGGAAATTAGTGCCACATCCAGTTCCGCGTAGATTAGAACATAGCAATATGAATTTATTACTTACTTTATACTTACCATTAGGTGACCTGTCTGCTCGTTTGCCTAATTAAGGCTAAAAATACATAATATAATATCATAATATAATATCTGAAATGTAAATTTCAGTTCCGGTGTGATACGCACGACCGACTGCTCCGCTCTTCTCATGTTTTAGCTCTGTCTACCCCACTTCACCGTACTGGCTTCTTAACCTATTCGTTTACTGGCCAAGCTACCCGACTCTGGAACGCACTACCTCATCAACTGAGGCAACCTTCCAGCAAATTCACATTCAAGAAGCAGATACTGGTTCATATTCAGAATACTTTACATCATCATTAGTACTTTATATTTTATATGTATTATTATATATTATTTATGTATATATTAGTATATCTTATTATCTTTAATTTTATATGTAAGTAGTATGTATTTATGTTGTATTATATAATTTATTATTTCATTGTTAGTTTATTGTTATCTGTACATTTATGTTGTAATTCATAATTTTAGTTTGTGTTATTTGACCGCCTTCGTTGTTCTCCCACTGCCCAAAGGTTGACTGGCAGAGAATGCTTTTAGCATTAAGTCCGCCTTTTGTACCACATTGTTTTTGGTATAATAAAGTTTAAATAAATAAATAAATAAATATATAACATAATGCACTTACATTTTAAAAATAAAGAACTACACTTAATATAAGTACCCTGATCACAGCTAGGTATTTTTTTACTATGGCACACAAAAAAGAAGTGCTCAATAAAATATCTTAAACAAAACATCTCAAAGAAAATAACTAGTTTCTAATAAGATCTAGACCAGACCATCAAGGCGTTGTGTGCCGTATATCTGTCAAGTCGTCTTGTTAAACAGTTTTTTAAATCCCAGACAAAACACAGCGGTTGGCAGCCTCTGGCCTATTTGATTACACGTGTTGAATAAATAAAAATACTATCGATTCTAGTGGCTGCAAAATTACAATAAATGCAAATATATTTTTGAAGAAAACATTACTCTTTTTTAAGACAAACTCTATCATTTTTTTCATTTTGAAGGCGATTCAATTTTTATTTTAGCTTTTTGTAACTTTTTATTCTTCTATGTTAGTTTAAGTATGCGAGCGCATTACGCAAGTCACCTAAACATACTATACCACTCTTTTATTTTAATGTCTCCGCGTCATAAAGCCGTTAGAATGCTTTGAACTTTTTAATGGCATCAGAACATTCGTTCACTTTACTTCAATAAGTGCATTTAGTAATTTTATCGGAAACATGACACCTCGTGATAATAGCCCCCATTACTTCAGCACTTTACATTGCAATACTATAATTTGTGCTTTGGTTTTAGTTTTCGCTTCGGAAAACATAGTTGGAAACACAGTTGGAAATATAAATTATCCTGGCCATTCTTTTGTTGCAACCACTGACAACTCTCAGCAAAAAGAGTTAAAATACGTAAAGAATAATTCCTACAACTACAAAAAATCAACACTTAAAAAATAAAAAAGTTCAGGCTTAGCCACGCCTTTGGCCAAGCATATCATGGCATCATGATCACAGTTTTATAAGTTCATGTGTCTTGAGGAATATTTTTACAATTTGCTCGACGGCCTCTAGCATTTAATGTGCCCGACCGACCGACCACGCTCGGAGTTGCTTCTTGTTCGATTTCATACTATCGGAACTAGATGTCGGGATGAATTATGAAAGCTTACAAAAATTTTATTAAATTACAAAAATCATTAATTTATTGTTTAAAATAAACATTTTTTTACATTTATAAATATTCATTTAGGTACAAAACTTGGTAAGTGATTAATGGAACCGTTAGCTATACTTAGATTTTTAATATCAAGCTATTTGTATAATGATAATATTTATTACGATAAGTGTGAAAGCTACTTTACTATTATTTTTATTTTATTATTTATGTACACACAATAATATACAGGACAGGTACAGTAGGGATATAATGTACAAAGGTACTGCTTATCTCTAATGAAATTTCTTCCAGCAGACCTGCGACTGGAGAGGTGACAGAAAGGTAGACCGTGCGTGTTCAAAAACAATATATACATACCCATTTCTATATAATTATATATTACACATTATATGTATATGTTAATCTAATTAAAATTACTATAATTCAATCATAAAAATACTCATTAAATTAAGTTCCAAAAATGAAAAATGATTCGTTCTTTAGAAGTTACCCCTGGTGGGACTCGAACCCACAATCCCCGGCTTAGGAGGCCGATGCCTTATCCATTAGGCCACAGGGGCTGTTACAAGATATGCGAAATTATAGAAAGCAACGGGTATCAATTTTCATAGAAAGGAGCGCTTATTATAGCGACACTTGTCTGTTATAAAGAAATCGCATCAAAAACATAAACGTAAAATGAGAGCCATGTTCAAAAAAAAAGAATTGAGATCTTAATGAGTGTCAAGTTATAAAAAAGTTATAAAAGCTGTGTATAAAAGCTTGAAATTTTATTCACAAGAACATGTAATTCAAGCTCTACATTTGACTCGATTAGTTTTCACGTACCTACGTAGGCTATAATTATTATATTTGTATAATTATCTTCTTTAATTCTGCTAGGTTGATGTAATACGTTACTTTTCTATTTGGTTTGTTGGTTGCTAAGTAACGAAAACTAGCCAAGTCAAATGTAAAGCTTGAATTACATGTTCTCGTGAACAGTTTTAAATGTAATGATTATTGACTATTGAGAAGGTGCCATCGTGGATGCATTGGATGAATTTTCAGAGAGTTGAACTACGAACAGCAGTCCCATGAATGCTGTCGAATATACTTTCAATTGAATTAAGAAGGTAGGTATTTATTTTTAAAGTGAATATAAATCTAAATATTCTGTAAATGTTTCAAGTTTCTACCTATTGTCATTATTAAGATCGAGAAAAAAACGGCAAAAAAATTACGTTTGTTTTATGGGAGCCCCCCTTAATTTATTTAAGTATTTATTTTTGAAGTGAATATACAGCTAAATATTCTGTGAATATTTGAAGCGTCTACATCTTGCCGGTATTAATAGAGAGCGAAAAACGGCAAAAATTCAGGTTTGTTGCATGTGAGCCCCCCTTAAATATTGATTTTGTTTTCTTTTAATGATTTATTTTTAAGGTGAATATAATACAACTAAATATTCTGCTGTGAATATTTCAAGCGTCTACCTGTTGCCGTTATTTTATAATATTGATATTGAACAAAAAACGGCACAAAAATTACGTTTGTTGCATGTGAGCCCCACTTAAATATTCATTTTTATTTGTTTTTAGTATTTCTATAAAAACAAAATAGCGGCAAGAGAAAAAATACACTATCTGTGGAAATTTCGACTGTCTAGCTATCACGGTTCATGAGATACAGCCTGGTGACAGACATACGGACAGTGGAGTCTTAGTAATAGGGTCCCGCTTTTACCCTTTGGGTACGAAACCTTAAAAAACAGTTTGACAGCTGATAGTTCAGGTCAAAACTACTCAGTTTCATCGTCAAACAATATTTAAAAATAATTAAAATTTATGAAAACTACTATAAATTACACTCCAAGTACCAGTTGATCCACGGGCAATAAAAAGTTTTTTTTTGCTCGTGGACCAACCATAGTTAAATAATCTTAAATTAAAATTTAAAAAAACCCTTGACAATTTTATTAACACTAAACATACCCAAGAACACTCTCAATTAAGTCACCTTTAAGACAGAAAACTAGATCAGAATCGGTTCATCCGTTTGGGAGCTACGATGCTACAGGCAGACATACAGACATGCATCTGTATGTCAAACTTATAACACCCCTCTTTTTTCGTCGGGGGTTAATAATGAACCTCCGAGGGTGTGATGGATGGAATGTAAAAAATTTGTGGCCACAGTTCGCATCCTTAGAACAAAATGTGATTTTATTAGACTTTACTTTTTGATCATTATGTTGGTCGAGCAGTAACCGTTGTGGACGCCATATGAAAGCACAACATTGGAGGTATAATGAGAAGTCTTCCAGCTTAAATTCCATTCCAATACTTAAACAACAACAAGGCCAGGTATAAATACACTTATGGTACACATGTGGCACCTCAATATAAATAGGCAGATGTTTTGAGACTGGACATCTTTTTTAAGTTGATTTATTCTACGTCCTGTTGGGCCTCCAGCAAAGAATTAATTGTTGATCAAATTCTTTGCACGTGTTTTTTTATTGTTATCTTACGAGACCCATAAAGATATTCTTAGACTGTTTGTTATATTACCACAGCGTGCATTTGTGTAGTGAAATTATGTCTATAAAAAAATAAATAGGCAGGTAATTGCTTCGGAATACTTTACGACTAAGTATCTTGTTTCAGGAAGTTTCCTATTTACTGATATAAAATCAAACTTAGATTATATAAATAGCTATTATATATTAATTTACATATTTATTATTTTGGGACACGGTCCGGTACTAAAAGTTTCAAAGCATGATAATATGAAAACGGGATAAACATGGGAAGTTGTAAGTATGGATTAATAATATTACACACTTAACATTATAAAAAATGTGTTTGTTTTAATAACAGGTATCTTCAGCCTCATATCTTATCCTATGACACGTTCATTACGCCTAAGGGACATTTTTCTTCATAAATTGTGTTTTCCCTGGCATTGGACCAAATCATAAAACTCATTGGGCCGTCACGAGCAGGTATTGTAAAACGTTGAAGTTATGGTAAGGTGTATTTAGGGCGACGTCGCCGTCTGTAATACCTTTAAAACATGATATTTATGATAAACTTTTGTATCACTACTACCTATCCTCATTTTACTTCATACTTATTAGTTTTCACTAGCAGCGCTCGCCCTTGGATTGTTTATATGTAGTCGAATTAGCATGTATGTATAAATTACATTGCTTTTACAGTCTATCTTACAGATACGTACTGTTAATTTTTCATCTTTATTCATGCATTCGAAAGGAATCGTTACTGTTTTCGGAAGAAAACTATTACGAGAGTAATAAACGTAATAAACTGATATTTTTCTGTGTTTGCTGAATATCATTGATACATTTTAATCTGAGTATAATTCCGTCCAAGAAAGTCGTGACCAAATCGTAGGTATCACTATCGTTTAGAGCTGGAAGTCGTGTCGTTCCCGCCTCCTATTATGTAAAATTACTTTATTTTGGTATACGCAACGGAAGTATTTAGTAGCATCGTTACCTGCGCCAGCGGATACATTAAATTAGGTACATATAAATAGACAGGTGGTGGGTGGTATTGACCGCTTTATGGTTGGTGATGTTCATGAATTATGTTGAAGTAAGATTTTATTTCAAGTAGTAGTAAGTTAAGATTATGTTTCAAGAATTAAAAAAAATTGTATATAAATCTAAAGCAGAAGGAGGTATTCTATGGTATTGGTTATGAAATGATATTCCTTTTACTTTGCACCATGATGTATTTCCAGTTCTCCTAACATTCACATCAATATTCCAAAGTACTTCAACACTACGTGATCAATAATAATCTGTTCTACATTATTGACAATTCCCTAATCTAAATATGACATGGCATTTCTTATATGCCAGCCTCTGCATCAGACAAGCGCTTCAGAATAAAGAGGTCCGTCCCTGGACCTTCACTGGAGATTCATGGACTCACCGATAAATACTATGCGTGGCCAGTTAAGACTTAGTTTTATTCTACTAAGGATATGATATAAACATTTATTTAGTTACAAAGTAACAGGTAACTTCGGTAAAAATTAGTCAATTACATCTTATTTGGCATGGCACACACCGTGTCCGGCACATGTATCCGTAGTCAAATTGGTTTGTATTCCGATATTCATTAAAATAATAAGGATAAAAAAGTATTCAGCAAAACTTTGTGTCTTAACAATTAATATTACTTAAATAGATGGAAATCCACCAATGCGCATCGTGGTGGAGTATGCTCTAGGCCTCCTTAAGAGGAGAGACCCGTGCCCAGTAGTGGGCCATTAATGAGTTGAAGCCACATAGAAATCGACTTATTATCTGGCTACTTATAAAAAATATTAAGACATAAAACCAACAATGCCGACTGAAACTACCAATTTACATTCGATTACTCTTTCATGGTTCTTTTATTTAAAAATATTTACCGAGTATATTATCAGAACAAATAAATTCAACATCGATACGTAAACACATTTGTAAATAATGTTGAAGAGAAAAGGGCTGTATTGTAACAGTATAAAGTTGAAAACTGATTATTTTCTTTTAACACAACTTTGTTTTTGTGGTGGTGGTGGTAACATATTAAAAAATAAATTTTAATTCCCCGGGATAAGCATCATTTTAAGTTTTAGTAAACAATATCAATTAGCATCGTTGAATTTGGCAATCGAAGTCAATTAGACATTTTGTAAAGGTAATATAATGCTAACGTTACTAACAGAATATTTTTATGTTAGTACGTAAGTACTAATCAGAGATACGTTTAACCAATTTAAATGTTTAACGATACGATTTAAAAGTTTTATCGTGGATTGGCTCTGAATGACCATTCGACACAGTGAATGTTGACAGTAATAGGTGATCTGAGTGCTTTATTCTATTTGTGCTGCAACGCTTTTAGCCAGGCTTAATAGTTACTGATTGATCGAGTTAAGAAGCATCTTAGAGCGCGGTCTGTAGTAGGATCGATCACCTATTAGTAAATTTCTTGAGTACTGAAGTGTAACACAGTAAGACACTGATACAAAGCATATTAAGTGTTAGGAGTTGTTATGGCTCCCAATAGCCGTCAAAGAGGCCCTACAAACATTCTCCATTATGGCTGGCATCAATAACCAAATACCTAACTAATACTTTTCCAAGCGTCTCGCTTCACGTTCTCAGACCAACTATAAAAAATCTTGATAGCATAAAAAATATGTTGCGCAGTAATCAACATAAATATAAATCACATTACAGTAATCCCATACTCAGGGAGCTTTTTTAAATAGGTACTTACGTGCTACAAGCACGGCTCTCGAAATAACCAACTGATCCCAAACGAAACGATAACTGGCATTTTGTAAGCAAAAATCTGGGTCACAAATCCGCATCGAAACTGTTTTAGCAACTTATGATCCGGGAAATGAACCTGGACCATCTAACACGTTCGCTGTGTAAACATTTTAAATCCTCCGATTATTTGATATTTTAACCACCGTTTTGGAAATGTTCTGATGAGAATGTGAAATATCCGGCCAAGTGCGTTTACGCGCAATGTAGATTTCCGAAGGAGTAAGTATATCGACTATTACATATTAACTACTTAAGCTAATCTAGCCGTGATAGTTTTCCTTGTAAATTCATCATAGTAATTATAATCTATTTTTGTGAATTTTTCACTAGTCCATCTTCAACCATTTAGCTGGCAGGGGTCAAGTATTCCGCACTTGACTGTAAGCAAAATTGGCAATTTAAAACCGAATGTTTCGCAAACCGACCCCTGAATTGAGAAACGGTTTAGCAAACCGATAATATTTTTGTAAGACTTTTTCAACGATACCCCACACTATGGGGTACGCAACGAAAAAAAATTCATCCCCATGTTACCTGTATGTGAAATATCCTGAAAAAAAATATATTTTTCAATATTTTATTCTACGATTTTGGAGTTTTAACAAATACTGATTACTCAAATTACAGTTTTCTAGCACTATAATGTCTAGGCGCTATGCTTCGGACAGACAAATGGACGCAAGGACGGACGGACGGACAGGCGGACATAACAAAACAAGAAGGGTTCCGATTTTTCTTTGGAATTCTAAAAAGCAGCCAATGCGCATTGGATGATTACAATAAAAATGTACATGCGTATGAGTCCGTGGAATAAGCTTACATCGGACGTAATTCCATGATGATTAAATGAAGTGCCTCCTCTTCACTGGTAGGTACACACACAGCATAATAAAAAACTGTACCTAATAGAACTTCAGGTTCTGCAGTGTTACATTGTGACCAAAAATAGCGAATGTAAAAATATGAAGCGCCGTGAGTCGAATGGTTCCAACCAATTTGTCACATTGACAAACAACTTCCCCGTTGTCAGCGGACAGGCGGCGGCGCAGGTTGTGCTCACGGTACCCTTGGTGCATTAGATGATGGGTTCTTTGACAAACTACAACTATACAATGATAAAGGGTATCATTGATGAGGTCTTGAAAAAAACAGAATCGTAGTCAACATAGACCTTCGACTTAGTTTATCGACCTATGGATAAGCCATAAACATGCGTCGCGTCAAAAAAAACTTACTGAAGATACAAGATTATGTATCATTTTGACCTTAATTAGAAAATTGGATAGTACAAATTTTTTAATTTTAATAATTTTAAAAGTGATATAGTACTGTTGTATATTTGACATTATTGCATACCATGCATGGTAGAATGTATTGGTTTTCTATACTTATAATATCTATGTAAAACTACATTCTGGCAATAAAATGATTTGATTTGATTTGACCAGTTACTATAATAATTTTATATCTTTCTTGCACTTTTTTAACCTCTTGGCAGAACATTCGTGATAGTAATGAATTGTCTGTGGCAAGTTTGACAACCAGTGACTTCTCTGGAGTTGCTGCTTTCCTCTTATCTTCGTACGATGCCATCCACATCACCCTTGACATGGTCCGTCTTATTTTCAAACGATTTTCTTACAACTAAATTGGTGAGCCTATCTAACTGTCCTCACGATTCTCTGAGTCGCCCACCCTACACACACCGCATGACATACTGACCGTTCACCAACTGATTTACAGTCGCGCGCCTGTTACCATATATTTCAATACCGACTTTTTTTAATTACACAGAATGTACTCTGCAATCAGCGGTAGTCTAAAATATACCTGCCGCTACTTGGAGGTTTCGTGAACATTATCCGCTAACTGCTATGTGTCTCTCGTCATCTTCATAAGTTATAAGGTCCTAGGAAGCTATTATTGCTATTTTGTTATGTTGTTATTGCGTGCGGGTGAGTGTTTATTGCATTAGATTACAGTATATTTTTGACAATAAGAGTCAGTTACATGGAAATTTTACCGAAAAAATTAACCCACTTCAAATTAATAAGTGGTCTTCCGTAAAGGACCAATATATTATAATATTTGAAGAATTCCCTCAATTCCTTATGGATCACATAGTCAAAATATTTTGATAAAATATAATGGAACCAACCTGAAAGGGCAATAGGTACTTTAACAAGTAACGGAGTTCCGCGATAGTAAACATAAAAAAAAATATTAAAAAAAGAATACTTAGGTAGTTTAGAATATTGTTAAAAGTAATACTGAACAACTACACCATAGAAGGATTAACAGTCAGGACCCATCCTTCTGCAACCAATCAAATCTTGTTTGTTTTTTCCCAAGCAGCCCTGAAAAATTTAAATGGGACCCGATGTATCATAGTTCTTTAGTATTACTTTTAACAATATTCTAAAGTACTGCTTTTTTACACATTCGGGTTTTTGTTTTTTTATATATATTTTTATTTTACACTCTTTAGGATTCATTTATTGGACATTTAATTTTTTTTCAATTTTTATATACCCAGAGTCACTCTCACAATTAAGACTGTGAATTGAAAACATCCTCTACTTTGAAATATTAATGAAACAAAATGAAGCAGGTATTCGTACAAATCTTATCATCGATTAATAGGTTTTGGACAAAATTGCAAGAAAAAATTAATAAAATACAATATTTTTTCAGCGTATTTAAAATTGGGTCCACATTTTCTTTTTGACGCTCTTTGGTGTTTCTGATGTTTATGGGCAGATGAGCAGCGAAATTACTTACTTTCAAGTGGTTCGTCTGATTCTCTATCTTCTATTTATAAAGATGTATTAAGAAGAAACTTCTTTCGTAATAACGGTTTTACTTTGTTCAATCCCAACAACATTACATTTTGCAAGTTCATCAACTCAAATGTTAAATACCTCCTGCGAGCGACGAGTAGTCCAAAAGAAACTAAACCAAATATATCTTGTACCAAAAAGACATACGGGAAAGCATAAAGAGCGTCGAAGCAAGTTCCTGGTACTCGGCCGGGTATTAATAGTCCGGACGTTTAATCAAGGTGCCAAGGGGAGGGGAAACGCAATTAAGGTACAGGTTGACAGTTGACAAATCGATGGTCCAGTTTGACGTACATATTGTACCCGTGATGGTTTCTCGTTTCTGTAAATTCAGGAGAACTGTAAATTCATCCGACTCATAAATTACAGTTCTAAAAGCGAATTCTCTTGATATTTTATCTAATTTTAATAATTAACACAGAACATGCCTTAGGATAAACATATTGATATTATTTGAAACATAAGGCTTAGCGACGCATTCTTTAATAAAATTACTCTTTTGTGATTTCGACACAATATGTTTGTTGTGAACACAGTTGACGAATTTGCACCTGGCGCTTTACAAAGCATATGAGACGAATTCAACTATAAGACTTGGAAATACGTTTAATTAGACAGGAGTGTGTACTAATTTACAGAAATTTTTCGTTAAGATCCATCTAGCTAAATCTGATAGATAATGCTTTTAACTTTCAGGATGCGCGCGGTATAACCATGCTTGACATGCGGAAAATGAAGTGATAAGCGTGTAGGTTTCGTGATAATGTTATACTAGCCCAAAAGTTTGAAGAACAAGCTCAGTGTGCAGGATTTAACTCGGATCTCAGTGCCGTGACCAAGTTGAGTTAGCAGGTTTATTACAGCCTAAACTCCTGAACTCTCATCAGTCATCCTCGGGTGAAGCCTGCCTTATCCATGTCTCAGATTTAGCGGAACGATTCGTGCGCCGCGTGATGCATTACCAGGTAATATTTCACCGCACGTATTAATATCTAGCGACGCAATGTTAATTAGCGTACTCCTAGAAACAGCCACTTTGTATCGGAAATGAATTGCGAGGTGACCGGCCGGTAAACTTAGTTATTGTCGTTCATTTATTGACTCGTAAAATATAATTTATTAAGCTTACAGAATACCAATCTGTTGTTTATTGGGTTGTAAAGTATTATAATTATTACAAAAATTCACAGTTGCTTTAATTTGAGCTGAATTTGGAAGCGATTGTAACATTGATGAATACCCATCTGTGATAGACAAACATTGAATATCCGACACTCCTAGGTTTGCCTTGTCAAGGCTAGTGTAGGCCAAATATAGTCATATTAGAATAAACATATTTTATCAGGGTTTCAGATGTTATCCAAGTCTATACCCTCCATATCGTCCCACATATCTCCACTCACTTCCACGGTGGCCACTGAAACTATTCGCTTGTGAACGTGATAAATGTGGTCATTTGTTAGCCATGGCTAGTGTGTAGGGAAAAATAAATATTTTGTTTCAACCACGCCGCGGCTGGCCACCATTGTGACACGCCTGTCACTTTGAGGTTAACATTTTGTAGTTGATGTAGTTTGTATTTTCTGAAGAATTGAATTTGTATCAAATGCCAAAGTGTATTTTTTTACGAATGGTTTGAGCATAATACTAGTATTTGGTTACTAATGCTAAAATTTCAGATCTTTGCTTACCATGAGAAAAATTAATAAAAAGAAAACATATAAAAACTGGACATGATTTAATAACATACCTTGGACAAAGTTTAATGAATACTGCGATGTTATAATACAGATATTTTCACAACCATTACCCAAGTCAACAGTCAGGTGTTGGTGTGTTGCTTTTAACTTTTCCAATCTCGATCGACAAGCTGATAGACGACTTCTGAACCTATAATGTATATCAAATGTGCTATAATTAATCTCACCTTTGGAAGACGAATAACATAGTGTTATAGCCTGTACCTCGGCACGTTCCGACGCTTACAAATGGTGAGTGCAAGTTCTGCCGGCATTAATGGACCACAACCGGAACAATCGCGCGTTCTACACTAGATTTATTTCACAGTATAGTCAATTAACCTGTGCTTAGATAAATCAGTCAGTGGTCTATTCTCGCAACGCAACTTTGTCGCACGGCTGTCGCCATGTCGCACGGAAAGTTGACAAAATGCCTGATTTATCGAGCACTCGCTTTTCCACACGTGATGAATATGATGAGATTTCGCGAATTAATCAGTTGTGAAGTTATGAAATCGTTAACTCTGTTACACGTAATAATATAAAATTAATCCTCCATTCAATTTCAATTACTTTTAGAGGTGCACTGCTGGATATGTCTTCCACTCGTCTTCAGCTCTTTAGGACACTTAGTCGAAAGTCTTTCGATTATAAATATTTATAGGTATAATTTTGCCCTTTTTACCTAAGTCATAACTTAACGAGCTATGGTGGTAGCCATGATCAAGTTTTCTTTATTTTTTAAACGCTTTTATTTAGCTTCACTTCGGAGCATCAAAGCATCAAAGCATCAAAGCATCAAATCTTCAAAGCATCAAATCTTGTAACGTTAATTTGAATGACTTCCCTTTAATGAAAATTGATGAAATTTGGCAGACATGTGTATTTCCGATGACAATACACGAAAATCATATTTTAAACTAATTTTCATTGTTTATTTGTTGTTAAATTAAAAAAAACGATTTTCAGACTTTAGACGCATAATTCTCTATGTTCTATTTTACGTAGAGACTTGAAATTTTCACAACTTGTAGCTAATTTTATAAACTAAACATTGAAATAAAAGCGTTTAAAAAAAAAATTTTTTTAGGATTCAACTTATTTATAGGTATTTTAACTAGCTAAACAGAACATTATGTCTACCTATCCGAAAAACAAAAATTTTATGTAAATATTCAAATATTTTGACAGTATTAGTATATTTTGAATCTATGTCTAATTTGAATAAATATAAAAAAAAATATTTTATCTCTTACCACGTATAATGTCGTGGTCGGAGAGTGTACCAACGTACCGAGTGTACTGCATGGCGTAAAGTATAAATAGCTTGCACTGGAAAGATTAATTCCCGTCATTTTGAGTGGCCAGGTAATGTGTTTAATGGAGGTGTAGGCGACGATTGGTCGCGATGAGGTAAATTAGCGGTAATAGTCGTTCATGGCGAAATATGCGACGACCACCTCGTATCTCTTCTTGACAGCTAAATTATTCTGATTTACTTGGTTTATGTTACCAGAGTTCAGTGAAATATTTTAATGGAGTCATTTATGTCATGAATTTTAGAAGGTAAGTCGAACCACCACAAATCGACCATCAGGAAATATTCAATAGGAAAACAAAATCAAAAAATTAATCTGACGCAGTAAATTCCTCTCCAATAATACAGAAAAAAATTAATTCTATATTATTAAATCAATTAAATAGATAATTTTGATGATAAAAATACAATCCTTTTCGAATAATATTATGAGAATCTGTTATTCAAACAAAATGAACGGACATGTATATACTCGTAGGTACATCCATCCATCCATCCGTCAGCCCTTGGAGGTCCACTGCTGGCCTCCCCTAACTTGCTCCACTTTGACCGGTCCTGAGCCTTTTGAACCCTGCGGATGCCCGCTGTCTTAGATCCTCGGTCGGGGGCCGTCCTGTATTCCGTTTTCCGAGATGTAGGCGCCATTCAAGGATCTTTCTTCCCCAACGGTTATCGGTCCTTCGCACTATGTGGCCAGCCCATTGCCACTTCAGAATGCTAATTCTTTGAGCTATGTCGGTTACCCTTGTTCGTCTACGGATCTCCTCGTTTCTGATGCGATCACGTAGAGGAATACCGAGCATGGCTCTCCATAGCTCTCTACGCTACTCTAAACTCATCTAGGTATGATGTAAGAAGGTAGGTAGGCATCATGTAGGTACATAATACATGCATAATATATTACATGAAATATGTCTTACTAAAATATAAGTTGGTTTCCTTCCTGTTAGTTCAAATTTGACCCACTATTGTCCAATCAAACGTTTTATTACCCCTGTTCATGATAAAACAACTGTTTGTATACTTATTACAATAAAATACGATTGTTTATGAATCGCCGGCATACAAATAAACCACAAATACTAACATTTAATATCGTACTCCAGCGGTATTACCTGGCCAATGAAAATAGCGAGCACTCTAGTGCTTTTTCTTCTGTACACGAGCTCATTTTAAGCGTCTGGATAATTTATAGTGGTCGTAAACCTATGTCCGCTTTTAAGTCTGTATGAAATAATACGGTTCTGACGTACGCGGGATAGTACGGGCTCATCACTCAGTGGTCTAAGATCAAAGGGCCGTCTCTCCACTCTCGCTCAATTGTTTATTTTGGTGACTTTGTAGCGATGAACGAGGTAGATTCTAATGGAGTTGGAGACGCACCTAATGACGAGCGATGACGATGAATGACGGATGGGTAATGGAGTACAGAGTGGCGTCAACGATTATTGTTTTTATGTTCAAAATGATGGATGAAAAACTAGCAACTGGTGGACTGGTCGCCTTATCGTAGTAGAGATAGATAATAACGATGAGTAAGGATTGTCCAAGTTTATGTATAACCGACAAATTATTAATTAAACCCATCTGAAGGGATTAATGTCATCATGGACATTATAAGCTACACCGATGCTTGATACGGGCCTAGATGGAAGCAGGCGATTCTCTTGTTAGACTCTACAGTAGGTACCTAAATGCAGCCGGCACACGTAAAATAAACTTAAGGTCAATTCTATAAGGTAGACTTTACGAGTAATTGTAAAATATTCTATCATGTGAATACTGAATAGTTATTGACGAGGCTACAGTGGGTGCCAAGCTACCACGAAATGGACTGTGCTTAAGCAATAAAAGTAAAGAAAAAGCAAAACAACAACCCATAACTGTCCCACTGCTGGGCTCGGGGTCTCCGCTCACAATGTGAGAGGTACAGGCCATAGTTTACCACGCTGGTCAAGTGCGTATTGGTAGACTTCACACACTTTTGAGAACTTTATGGAGAACTCCTCTCCGGTGTGCAGGTTTCCTCACGATGTTTTCCTTCACCGAAGCAAGTGATAATTAACTAGTAATTATTATTGCTTAAGCAATAAACTATCATAATAATTCCACTATAACAGCAATTGCAGTACGTAGGTGATGTAGAATTTAATAACAGACAAAATTCTTATTATACGTATAAAGCTGAACGCACATATATCCGCATCGTCCGCAGCGGACGCTCCGTATGCGGATACCCTCGCACATATGTCCGGATTCACCGTACGGATTTTTTTGTATTGCCAACAATTTTTACAGTTTTTTCCAACCTCTAGTGAAAAACGGTGCGATGTCATTCGTTTATTCTCACTCGTCTTGTTGAGTAGTCCTGTTGACAATAGGTACTAGTAGGAAAAAATCCCACTAGTTCTGTGTCAATTTATTTCCGTGTATAGGTATAGTTTAGGTATTGTGTACTAAGATACAGGCCAAGGCTTAGTTTAGACACCAGATCTCCCACAGATTATTTAGCACTTACATATCTTTTCCTTTTATTCATATTTTAAAATGTTACCTGAATGTAATTTGAGGATGAGATGTAATAAAGATTTTTGTATTGTATAGTTTGCTATCAATCGTCAAGTATTGGCCATTAAATGTATATTATTTCATAGTTTCCATAAACTTCATAATAATATATTCCTTTATTCAACTGACAGTTGTCAGACTCAGATTCTCAGATGTTGTCTCGACTTTGTCTCATATTTCAATAACGTAGTTAGTTATCGCAGTTTGAGGAACACCATTCGGAATCTCGAATGTCCGAAAACAATTATATGTAGGCATAAATACGAAGGCGACATCTCCTCACAGGATTCGTTTACTATGAAATGTTTCTCCTAATGCGTTGTCAAAAGCATCGTGGCATGGCAACACTATCGGTATTTCGGATACCTTCCGCATTTTCAGAAATCCGTACGGACGATGCGGATGACAGATGTGTCGGTATATGTCATCCGCACCGTCCGTACGGATTTCTGAAAATGCGGAAGGTATCCGAAATACCGATAGTGTTGCCATGCCACGATGCTTTTGACAACGCATTAGGAGAAACGTTTCATAGTAAACGAATCCTGTGAGGAGATCTCGCCTTCGTGTTTATACCTATGCATCATTGTTTTCGGACATTCGAGATTCCGAATGGTGTTCCTCAAACTGCGATAACTAACTACGTTATTGAAATATGAGACAAAGTCGAAAACTAATAAAAAAAGGGTGCGTGTACTTTTGTACGCGCGTGAGAAGTTATACTTCTTTGGCATGAAAAAAAATTCAAAAAACAATATTAAAAAAACATTATTCAAAATACAATATTCAAAAACAGCAATACTAAAAATAAAAATTAAATAATATTTTGAAATAATTTAATTTACGAATCTCTATAGCCAAACTATATATGTTAAGCGCCATCTGTGATTAATTTTGTAGTATATTCTAATATTACTTTGCTACGTATCGTAACAGAACATAGATGGTGTTTTTACAATTGCAAAAACAAATCAATTGTAAATCTTTTTTTTCTGTTTCTACAATTGTAAAAACACCATCTATGTTCTATTACGAGAACTATTACGATACCATGCTGTAAAACCAGTTTTTGTGGGGGGGAGGGAATGAAAGATTTTATTCAGTTCAGTTGAAGAATAATTTATTTTCCGACAGGCATTAAACTTTAATACAGATTAAGGAGAGAAAAAGAATGCGCTGCTAGTCCCAAAGACAAGTATCGATTACTATTTACTACAGTCCGTTCACAGTTATTTTACCTCTGACAAGCTGTCATTACCTTCCCATTAGATTAGCATTACTTGCTGTCAAGTGTTGAGTGTTGCAAAAGTTCCCGATTTATCGGGAGATCTACTGATTTTGGTTATCGTCTCCCGATATCCCGTTTTAGCGACCGTTTCTCCCGATTTTTTGCATTTTCTCCCAATGTAATATAATATTGAAAATTAAAATTGAAAATAGTGTTATAAATACAAAAAACAAAAGAAATTGAGTCGCTCAATGAAAATACAGAAGAATTTTGGGCAAACGTAGGTACATATTATAGCATAAAACGTGGTCATGGCTCACGAAATCGTGTTCTAATATTTTTTCCAACTGAATCAATGATAGGTCTATTACACACAAAAAAATTAAAAAATACAAAAAACCCGACTGCGTATAAAACATGTGCGACATATTGAGGATAAGTTTTGTAAAATGGATGGAAGCTTAGACGCGGAAATTGATAAATTTATTATAGAATTGAAAGACGAGTGTGATACGGAATCTGAGAGCAGTTTTGATGATTCATGTTCGTCCGATAGTGATTATTTATCATTAGGCGTGCGTTTGGATCATTCGTATGCCAACCCGAACGATCTTCCACTTATGCTACACCTCTCATGTCTCCTTACAATGCCAGACTAGAGTCAAGCTCAACAGGGTCTTCTTTCCCCGCTGATTCTCCCAAGCCCGTTCCCTTGGCTGTGGTTTCGCTAGATAGTAGATAGGGACAGTGGGAATCTCGTTTCGTATGCCAACCCAATTTAAAGCAATTCAATTTGTTGTAATTTTAATATAACTACCGAGAATGTGAACTGATTAGTTAGGAGACTGTAAAATAATACATTATATTATTTGAACGTGTATCATTTTTACTATCGTTACTTTTGGATGAACCTAGTAAATAATATTTATATACATCAGAAGAAACATGAAATATTTCATGTTAGGGAATCGTACAAACTAAACATTACAACACACAGCTAAGGTTAACCAACTTAATAAATTAATAATGTAGTTTTTATAAGGAAGAATATAAACGCGTATAAACAAAATTTTGATATTAATAATCGCCATACAAAAATAATGTATCAATTAATTACGCCTTCGTTCCGCCTAAATAAAGTGCAACGATCTTTCATAGGGCTTGGTGTACATTTCTATAATAAAATCCCAAAATTAATACGTGACTTGCCAATAGAATCTTTCAAAAAACGTGTAAAAACACAATTGTTAGGCAAGGGATATTATAGTGTAGACGAGTATTTAAATGACAAAGACGCATGGAAATGATTAGCTCTGCAACCAGTTCCACTCAGAATAGTAAACTTTTGTATGATAATATCTTTTTTGTAATATTTTTTTAAAAGATGTGCTGAGGAGTTTCTTTAGGCTTTTCTTCTCCTCCATGACAAAGCACCTTTAGAAAAGCCAAAAAATGACGTGCATAAATGTATCAATGATACCTATATGAATAAAATATTTTGACTTTGACTTTAATAGCTATACTCAAGTCAAACTCGGTTCGGACTTGATGTAAACATTGTGTCTGATAACGTTGCATAGCAACCACAAACAAACAGGCGTATGAAACTTTTTGTTGTAATGTCAGTAACTTATTATTTTTGTTACGGTTACGGTTTGGGTAGTAATTTCTATTTATACACATAGACCAAAACATTATATTTTGTTAAAAGGTTCCAAATTGCTCCTCTTAATTAAGGATGCGGGAGCAAGAATTGTTTATTGATGAAAGTGTAATAAGATGTTGGTTTTTACCTCGTTTTCTCTTAGTGTGTTGTTGTTATAGTTCAATAGTGAGTTAATTAAGATGTCACAAATATCATAATTATTATTTAGTTCTATAATACTTATCTGGTGTACGAAACACAAATCAGTTTGTGAAAACCCTATAGAGGAATTTTAATGGTTTGTTTACATCGGGTCCGATTTGAATGTGAATGTAGTATAGAGGTAAAATAACTGTGAACGGACTATAGACAAATCGACCCATAGACTCGATCAATCAGTACAGACTACATTTTCTTTCGTAATTTTTCAGCACAGAATAAAAAGAAAGATTTTAAGCGATGTTAATCTCCAAACAAAACAACAACTTTTCTACGCGAATTTAAAAATTATAAAAGTCCTGAAATCTAAATAAATAAAATGTACTATAATTTCGATAGACACGAAACTGGACAAAATCACAGACTGCAGATCACGGATAGAACGATATGGCGGCCATGGAACTAACGCGCCAAAGGAGAAACCCAGCTTACATAGAAACTCAGGCCCAGGTAGACAAGACTGGAAATTGGCTGTCAATTAGATCACTGCAAAAGGTTTAATTTCTCCAATTTTCACGGCTGCCAGCAATGGCCAACTAAGGAAATCCTAGAATGAATCACCTTAATTATAGGTTATGATTATGTCATACTCGTGTCACAGTGCTATTTAATATGTATGTTACACTTACTATAAACCAAACACCTACGAGTAATCATTACAAACATAATAAAAAGTCAAAAATACTAACACTTAAACTACGAGTTTAATGGTTAAAACTAAGTTGGCGGGTGTCTATTATACTATCTACTACTTAAATGGTTTTTACCCAAAACGAATGTCATAAAAAGGTTGTATAATAAAAGCTATTGCATATTTCAAGAGATTTTATTAGTTATCATTTACATTAATATTTCGTCTAGTTGTGCAGGAGGCGCTATATTTCGTTTGTACCTTGCCCAATCAAGATACCATAACATACTCATTGTAAGTATGGCCACAGCAAACTACTGATCTTCTAAAGATGTATAGGGTACGTTATCCAGTGTTCAGGACTTATTCTGAACCTTTGTCAGTCACAAAACAGGCGATTAAGTAGTCCATATTCATATAGTATTGGTTTGCCAGAAATTGTAGCGAAACTGCGAAAACACATTCACCAAAACACAAGTACGAAATCGAATACAACAGTAAATTAAAATAACTGTGTGCGTGTCGATGAGTTTCAATAGTAAATAGGACTCCAAATAGGTACGCTGAAAATATTTAATAGAAAAATACAAAAAACCACGCGTAGAAACATGAAAGATCGATGACAAATATGACAGTACAGTGGTGTTATTTATAAATACTATGGTTACCAAAATGACATTATTAGGGATTACATCATCTTTGTTGTCAATCGATTAATCGATGTCAAAATATTCGAAATGTAATTTAATAAAATTAGCGTAACGATTGAATGGTAATTCTAAATATATTACATAGTTTTAATATGTATGGAATACGAAAACATGTAAGAAATAAATTAATATTATAATTATAATTATAATTAACCAATAATACATAAAATATATTATTATATTCCATCAATCGATTATTATGAATCAATTCAATCGATTATAAAATCGTTTGTAATGAGGTAAATACTGTGAAAACTTTTTTGCATACAGAAAAAATACAGAATTTAGCTAACTTCACGTTGTAGAATTTAGGTGTCGGTGTGCGCGCGCATCGTAGAAATTTACTCTCATCATTTTTCACCATCGCGCCAAAAGAAGTATAACTTCAAAAAATAATAAGGACCGTGTGTGTGTGTGTGGAAATCAAATTTCCCTCAAATTCAAGTTACAAATTAAAGTTTTCAATTATCTAGGTTAACGTATAGAATTTGCCGTTCAACTTACTGCCTTTTCAAATTGATATTATGAACCTAAAATCTTCTTTTTTTTCGAATTTGACTTTCTTCGGCTAATATGCAGGCTACTACAACAATTTTTCCATAGCTGAATCAATCTTAACAGTCTTCACCGTTTTTCACTACAGGTTGGAAAACACTTCAAAAATTGTTGGCAATACTAAAAAATCCGTACGGTGAATCCGGACATATGTGCGAGGGTATCCGCATACGGAGCGTCCGCTGCGGACGATGCGGATATATGTGCGTTCAACATAAGTCGTGCGTGCCTATTAAAATGCGTCTAATTCTTGGATATCATCATTGACAACTCTTTTAAAACATTCACTCCGAGGTTTTGACTTGCTACCTAATTATGTGTACGTAGGTACCTAAATCAAAGAGTTAAAACTGTCCTTTTCAAAACTAAGAGACCACCAAGACAATGACATGGATGAATGGCAACTGTAGATTCTTAATCTTCTTTGATAATATCATGTAGTTACAGTAATACAGTAAGCAGATATATATTTTGCGTTTCATTGCCTCCAAGGTGCTAAACGTCAATTAATGCACCGTGTGTCCCCTTTGATCGTCATCGGGCGCATCAAAGCAAAGCCCTGGAACTGACTCATGCAGATCAAAACTTATTATGTCTCCGAATAATCTCGCTAAGCTCATACACGCTCCGTAGAATATCATTCACCTCAACGTGAATGTGTTGAAGCAGTCACCTGTCGCTCTAAACAAGGTTTAACGGTTTGATAGATGAGGTTCGGACTTAGGACCAAGCTCACTTCGGTCGCTTCACGGAAGTCTCCACCTGGCGACAATGGCTTCAAACTTTCGGATTTATCCTGTCGATGCTAAGTAGCTTGTTTGACCATGTCTGAAGAGCGAGAAACAAGAAAATCGATGTTTGTTTGTGATATATTGGAATTCGTGGACGTAAAATCGTCATATTACAGGATTTACAGGTAGCGTATTCAGCAGTGGCGCAATCTCGAGATTTGAGACCTTGAGATTTTGAACCTTCGCTGTTCCGTGTACTTTTCATAATTTTCAAATATTGTGTAACACATTAAAATAATAATGATTTCAGATTGTTTCTTGGTTAAATTTAGATATTACAAATCCTTCATTTAGTGTAATTCGTGGATGAATTTTGTTATTGAACGCATAAATTTCTTACTTGTCGCTTATTCATCGCTCTTGGGATGTTACCCTAATGCCACATATAAAGATACTGTTACTGATCAGTAACAACGCCATCTAAATTATGTGTTACTAATTACAAATATAACGCATAACGTAACGGAGAAAGTTTGATTTTACTCCTCATAAATTTTCATAACCCGGGCTTAAATATGAAAATCGATTCTAAAAGAGTTAAACTCCAAAAATGCAATCATTCGCTTGACCAACAATCATTGCTTTTGTGATAATCTTTTTACAGAATACAGGCAAGAGTCATCAACTCATCACTATTGTCAGTTATCCTTCTTGTATAATACTATACCATTATGTTTTTTGTGTTAACACTATGTATTGTAAATACGAGTACATATACGAGTATATAGTTGGAAAAGGTTCTACTCACACCATTTGGATATCTGGCGTTCGTGCACGGTTCGATTTTCCCGCTTCTTCTTACCTCACACTTCCTAAATCAGTGTTGATTTATTTTCTGTGACATGCTATGACTTCTTGGCTAGCAACAGTAAATGGCCCGTGATTAGCGGTGACCATTAAGTAGCTCTTCTCCTTTGTTAGCTATTATCTATGCTAATATTATAAAGAGGAAAGATTTGATTGTTTGTTTGTATTGAATAGGCTCCGAAACTACCGAACCGATTTGAAAAATTCTTTCACTGTTGGGAAGCGAGGGCGATTTCCTAGTTATACATAAAGCTAAAATATATATCATCAATCTACCACTTCATTTTTAAACGCTTTTATTTAGCTTCACTTCGGAGCATCAAAGCATCAAATCTTGTAACGTTAATTTGAATGACTTCCCTTTAATGAAAATTGATGAAATTTGGCAGACATGTGTATTTCCGATGACAATACACGAAAATCATATTTTAAACTAATTTTCATTGTTTATTTGTTGTTAAATTAAAAAAAACGATTTTCAGACTTTAGACGCATAATTCTCTATGTTCTATTTTACGTAGAGACTTGAAATTTTCACAACTTGTAGCTAATTTTATAAACTAAACATTATTGAAATAAAAGCGTTTAAAAAAAAAAATTTTTTTAGGATTCAATTATTACAGGTACACTTACAGGTATACTTAGTATGGACACACCAACACCGGAACCCTTAAATCACATAGATGCACAATGCACATAGATCTTTGGTAAGAGACACGTGGCTACAGTGGTCTAGTGGCTCGCAGTCCGATATCACCGGAGTTATAAACGAGAAATGCGCAGTCAAATAGTTGTGACATCAATGTTTGAGAGAAATAGGTTTACGACGTGAACATGTCGGATATTTAATGACTAATACAAAATGTAAATGTACGTTATTTACATTTTGTTTACTAACGTACAAACTACTCATTTGAATAGTATAACACTATTAATTCGTAAACATTGATTGCGTATTTGTTTTTGCATTTCCTGTGGCACGGGAGTCAGTCAACATTATCAATAAATTTTCCAACTTGAATGCATAAGGTTTTCATAGATAAGGATTACAATTACAAGCAATTAGTTTTCCAATTTAAATTCAAGGTTTCTTTCAGATTTCCGTACATAAGGATTCACTATGCAATATTAATTCATTCACTCTGGGGCAGCTTCTACGCTTGTCCTATGTATTGTAGTGGAAGGGTATGATCGACGATTTTTCTTGTGTGTAAGGGTTTCACACCATCCCTCCATCCATCCATCAAAAACTAAAGGTAGGTTTCTGTAGGTTCTTTTTGAAGATCAGGTACAACTCAAAGTGCACTTCGGGCAGAGACTCGAGAAAAAATTAAATTAGCAGTCAAACTATCCTTGTTATCACGTCTCGATTAAAATCTACACCTTTCAAATGAAACTAATAATAAAATACTTAGTGTTTTTCTTCCCCTTATTATTACGACGTTTCACACAATGAGCCGAAATGCCACAGATCTATCAAGTGATCCGAAATGAAATCTGGAAAGCCGGACTTGCACCCAGCTTTGTGGAGGTGTGACGGAGATTGTCAGAACAACAATGGCGGGATGGCGGGAGCGAACAATGCGCGGTGGTCGAAACAAGCGGACTCTTTGTTGGGGAATATCAACATCGTCCAGATTATATTATTAGCGCAGACGAGACAAATAATCAACAATATTGCTAATATAATGACGGTGAGTTTGAAATTTGTTCCTTTTTCCCGCAAAAATACTGAACGGATTTTTATGAAATTTAGTACACAGGTAAACAGGGTGACCATGATCTGAAAAAAGACCCTATAGTTAGTATTTATTATTCAGGAAAACGCAGGCAAAGTCACGATCAGATATGAACATCATACCTATAACTATACCTAATTGTTAGATATTTAAGATGTAGCATTTTCATTATAAACGATAGAGATATTTACGGGATACTCCCACATCGAGTAAACCGATTGATATATTGTAATTTATTCATCGGTAATTAATTTAATAAATTAGTTTTCCAAATAGTGTGAAATACATAGATAAACTTAACCAAAACAAGACAAAAAAACAAAAGTAATAAGCTTTCAGTAAGTTGCTCGTAGTGCGCTCTACCTTCCGATACTGCATCGCATACCTACTTCTAGTCTAACTTACAATAATAAAAATAAATCTTTATTTTAATGTAAATAAAATATGACAGTAAATTGTGTTGACGATGAACCAAACATGAAGATAAATTCTCCCACGCAGGAAACGTACCAAAAAGAATATAGATAGGTACAACGTTTATAAGTCTATACTTATAACATTCATTACCGCATCAAAGACGTTATTGGTCGAGATAATACAAACAAACATAAAATAAGCAAATAAAAGTCAACGTCTTCCAGTTGTTTATTCTTTGACCCGTTTGGTCAGAATGAAAGGTGCCTCGGCGCGAATGAAACATACCTTCCCCGGACAATGGCGGTTTAATATGGCGATTTACCCTAAACACCATTGTGCATACCTTTGTTATTTTAATGCAAAATCGCCGCTAACACAACTGAATAGAGTATCATTCGTGCGATTCGGTTAAATAATTAATTATTTCTGATTAATTGTGATGTAACTGCAATGAGTTTGTATTTCTTGATAAACAATAGAAAGGTGATAGACCCTTCGTAGTTATGGAAATGTATGTATTGTAAGATTATTCTCCAAATTAATTTAAAAAAATCCGACTGCATAAAAAAATAAAAAGAAAAATATAAGTCCAGTACATAGTTCAATGTTAAAAGTAATACTGAAGAACTAAACCATAGAAGGATTAACAATCGGTGGTTGAATAGGTGATCGCTAGGAGCTAGTGGCAAAAATTGTTTGTGTTTCCGTGCTTTGGAATACAAGTAAAGCCGTCGGGCCTGGTTAACGTAAGATTACAGCCGATAAGCCATGTCGAAGGACATAAAAACTTCCAACATTTGGGTTGGCCACTAACCTCTCCACCAATCCTAACTGGAACAGCGTTGTGGAGTATGCTCAAATACCTCATGAGAAGAGACCCGTGCTCAGTAGTGGGTTAAAGCCAGGAGCCTAACCCAGGATGTGACTTTCGCCTGGAGCACAGAATACTTTGTTATATACTGGCCTGGAGACAAACGAACAAGTGGGTCACCTGATGGCTGAAGGTAAAGATCATTTCCACCCATGGTCGTGTTACGGGACTACTGCAAGGCATAATATTATGTTTAAAGCTGAACGTAAAAACGCAAAATAATATCGATGGCTAATGTTAGTGTTACAACGGTTATGTTTTAGTTACGCAGAAATCTCTTGATTTATTGACAAGGTAGGTTTATGATTATTAGAGATCCGTTCAAAGTGTTACTGAAATATTGTATAGAAGAAAAAAAATATTTATTTTGTACTTATTTTATAAGATCTGCAGTAACATCTCAATTATTCGCTTGTTGCTATTAATTATTATATAGTCATCGAGAGGATGAAAAGTATCTTATCACATATTATACGGAACTTTCCTTGAGAGGTACGAGTACGTTATTTTCTACCGAAATAATTATTTTTATGTAAAATGCTGACACAAAAGCAAATGGTCGTCGTCGATAACTAATTATTTAGTACCTAATATTTACAATATTACGGAACCCGTACGTATAATTTCCAATTGATTAACCAGACGCACCTACAGTTTTATATTTAACGGGCATAATTCGACATTCTCACAATAAACAGACGTGCGGATTCGCGCTTTATTTATTAGTATAATATATTTTTATTCGACGCGCGATAAATGTTTGAATCTGTTTAAGTAACGTAGAAATAGCAACCTTCGTGTATTTTAATTGATCCATAATATATTTTTGGCTCCTTATAATTTTTTTTTGAAGTGGTTATCGAGGAGGATTTACTGGAGTGCATGGAATACTACAGAATAAAAAAAAATCAGACGTTCATAAACAGATTTAGAAGGAGGATTATTTCTCGAGATGGATGGTACTCCATAGACCCTACACGGTTGTCTTGATTATATTTCTATATGCAATAGTATTTTAACAAAAAAATATGAAGGAAAATTAATAATTAAATTACAAAATTAAAAAAATATTATCCTGAAAATTCAATAGCAACAGACCACTTTTCGTCCCGCCTGTACCGGTGTGAAGAGAAAGTGCGGGCGCGGGCGGGAGCAGGGGGCATAAATTGCTGTTGATTGCCGCCAATTGGCGCAATAGAGCGCGCGCGCAGCGAGGTGCGGCAACCAGGCCGGCCCTGGAGTGTGTGACACAATACAACAAAATAACACTATTGCACTTCATGATACATTGAACCATACAAGGTGCATCATCATATATTATATCTCTTTATACGTAGTTTAACTACCTATACAATGACCGCGACTTCTTGTAGACAATTTTGACAGGGCAAGATTGCAAAAATTCCTAGTAAATAAATCTATAGGTAGGATCTTATGAATCACAAGTTAGCACTAAATAAAATCAATGCAGTGCCCATCTGAATGTTTTTCTATGTTTCATAATGTAGAGTTGTTTCTAATAAAACAACTGACAACTATTAATCTGATCTTGGCGGTAAACACAGACAAGCACTTACTAGATACCTGTATCTGACGTTTGATTGTCAGTTGTCACTGTGCTAGTTGTATACAGACGTCACTCGTCATTCGTTACAGATACACCATGGCTTCACCATTTAAGCTTGAAAAGAAAATATTTCTTCCTCACGCATTTTCGACCTGCAAGTAGGTATGTAGTGTTGAAAACATAATTTTCTAAGGATGTTACGTGAAAATTAATCTAAGCAGCAAGGCAAAGCTTAGGCTGGTAGCACCTTACCCCTATATTCGTATAATGTCAGAAATAACGTAGGAGCTAGAAAGCAGAATACCTACACCAAACTAAAACTAAACTCAATAATTTATCTGTTACGAATTTTTTATGATACAAAATTAGCGAATGTGATAAATAAGTTTAGCCGTATTGGGGCGGCTTAGAATACTAACTCTAATCCCACACCAGATGGATGTCGTAAAAGGCGACTAAATCCGGCCCGCTGGTGGTAGGGCCCCTCGAGGGATTATATTAGTAATATTGATTTAAATTGTTAATTAATACCATTATTGCTATTATTATTTCTCCATGGGGTTCGCCTGGATAGCTATCACCCTTGAGCATGAGTCAGCCGCCAAACGACTCGTCGTGTTCCGGATGGGGGCTTGTGAACCAGTTCTTTCTTTCTTTTTCTTCTCTCTTTCTTGGCCGGCAACGCATCAGTGATGCCTTTGGTGTTACTGATGTCCATGGGCGACGATAGCCACTTGCCATCAGATGGATCGTCAGCTCGTTTGCCGACTGTGTCCATAAAAAAATCCACTTCTTGTTGTACATAAATGAATGGAAGAGTAAATAAAGTAATATTCCTCGATAACCCACATACACCTTTATCACCCACACGTCCACGCGAGAGTTCATAGACCTGTCGACGGATGCGTCCAATTGACAGTGCAATAAAGGTGCGTTTAACTCGCGACCCGCCTTGAACTTGCAAGGGCGATGACTTGCTGATATGCGTCTCCCATCACAGGAATATGACCCTTACGAATGGGCGGATTAATTGATGGGCGAGACAGGTGATTGGGGTTTATTACTTGTTATATTAACGAGTTATTATTGGTGTTTACTCGCCGTGAATCATGGGGGCTTTCTTTGCTACGCTTCTGCTAAATTGCTGAAAGATTTTGACTTCTAGCAATCGCAAATGGCTGAAAAGAGCAATGATAGATAATTATGTAGAATAGATTGCTTTTAGGATTGAAGAGCGCACCTATGAGAAAAGCAACTTGATAAAGAATTGTGATAAATTTTTGGGAATACCTACTTCGGGTACTACTAAGATGTTGTATGAGAAAAGCGGAATATTTAAAATGTGCCTAATGCATTATTTTGGTAGCCTCAAACCATTTTTGGAAACCATCTTCCATTTCAAATGAGACCAGTTTGGGGCACATCGGTCGGATGGTTTCAGAGTCTAACAATTTTTTTTTGTTTTGTATATATTATGTATATAGAAGATGAGTACATTAGCCAGCCTCCTTAGCATAAAGTACATAAAGTTACACAGTTACGAGCTCGTCAGTACCAATCAACAAGACAGGTCTACCACCTTTTATTGTCGCTTTCATCCCGGTGTCCGGTTGCTATCCGCGACGCAATTGCCTTTTGTATCCTAAACAGCCTAACTACTATCCAGGCCATTCAAATTTTGTATCATTTCACATTAACACAAAGTCCCTTTTGCCCTACACCTTACTGGTGGTACTAAAAAACTGATATACTGGAAACTATCACTGGAAACGCAACATTAAGTTGCATACATTAAGGTGGAAATTAAATGGTAAATATCTTATATTAGTAAAGTCCAGCAATTACGGAATGCTAGTATCAATTTAGATAAGGTATTCTTTATGGGAACGTTAAAACGGTCTCATGATGGTACGGGGACGTTCACGGATTGGTCAATTAAGACTCAAGAATTCAAGTCCTGAATTAATTTTCTTTTTATACTATTTTAGGATACTGAAATGTTTATTTCTTTTATTCTCCATCAAAAGCATTTGAATTTTTTCACGATAAATTACTTTATCGTGATAATCATCATCACGATAAATAAATAAATTATTTGCTTCAGCCCACAAGCCCCACAAGCTAACCAATTCGTAATTAACATAATCAGTCTTATTTTTCACCCGTTACTTCTGTGGTAATTCAGTAAATTGGAGTTGTCTAATACTTTTCGCCAAGGATATTATTATTTTCAACAGTAAAGAAAAGCCACGTTGATTTATGATTTGTTTCTGTCATAATTAAAATATTATAATGATACATTATTATTTTTGGGTATTACGGGTGTATAGATTGTTTTCAATAAAATTATGTTCAAAAGCGAACAGTACTTCACGTAAAAATTCGAAAGCCACAAAGCTAGCTAATTTCAAAGCCGACGAAAACAGCTCCCAATATTTGACCAATATCGCCTAAAAACTTTTTCTATTCATTGTTCGTCATGCGGGTATATCGCACGTACGTTATTCATCGACCGTTTTTCATAATGCATGCGGTAGATTGTGGTATACGTGCAGCGATATACAGGAAAGTTTTGTATTGGATATGTTAGGGGAAGGTGGAGTAAAATAGCAATGGTCCGGTAATAGTCGAAGTTGGTTTTTAGTTAGTTTTTCATAGCGCAGTGTAATGGCCGCGTGTTTGATGTACGGCCAGAATGACCACATTACTGAGTTAGCTGGATTTATGCGATTTTTGTTTGAGTACCAGCGACGTAAGTGATGAGTAGAGTTTGTATAGAATTGTTTTATACGACAAGTAAATTTTACCCACGGTTGAGTGCTTTGACATGTATTTGAAAATAACTCGTAGTAAACAGAGTAAAACTGTTTTGGGTTATGAAAAAACAATTATTTTTATTTTTAACTAAGTGAGGATGCGAAGAACTAAGTAATAAAATGGCCAAAAGACTGTAGGAGTCGTAAAGATTAGTATGACCGAGGATTAATTTTTGAAGTTATACTTCTTTTGGCGCGATGGACAAAAATGATGAGAGTGAATTTTTACGATGCGCGCGCACACGGCCGACACCTAAATTCTACATCGTGAAGTTAGATAAATTCTAGGTGGTTCACGATTTTAAGCTTATATTTGAATTCTCATACTTTGGTTGGGTGGGAGCGGTGTCGTATAGATGGGCTACGGCCTTAAACCTACTAAATATTTTTACTATCATACGGGTACGCCGATATTTCAACCCATTCACATGGGTCGTGGCCACGGCTAGACTGCGATGGAAATGTATTTAGTCTACAATGAGGTAAAGTAAGGTAAATCATGTACTTACTAAATCTTGCGAGGCAGCGGTGCATGCAGTGCCTTTCCTCGAATTAACGCCTGAAATAAAAGTGAGCATATCACAAGATCTGCGAAGCGATGTGACCGGAAATTAAGACACGAGCTCCCCTCGACCCCTCGACCCCCTGCGACCCCCTGGCCCCCTGGCCCCCTGGCCCCCTGGCCCCCTGCAGCATCCTGCCGCTTCCGCTGGACGTCACCTTGCGCCGTGGGCGGCAGATGAACATTATCATATTTCAGATGCTATCTGTTTGTTTGTAAATGTTTAGGTCAGGTCAGAGGATAACGGTAAACAACTAAAGGACAACTATTGATTTGTACCGTTTGATGCTGGGGACTTTCATTATACTTAGCGACCTATTACAAGCCACGGTAAAGTCATCTCATATTGAACCAAGCTCATCCAGTACTTATTTCTGAAGGAAATAGATACCTATTAATTTTAATATCAGAAGTTCTGAATGCTAGCCAAAAGAATTTAACGTACAATAATGTTCAACGTAGAAACGTAATTATTTTTACGTATACGATTACAATATTCACAATTAGTGCCTTACCTTACCTTAGATTAGATTTCAGGAGCAGACAAGCATCTATTCAACTGGGGTATTATAAATAAATTATATCCATTCTGTGGCCCAAACAAACTGCAAAGGACACGTGCAATCAACAGAGCTGTGCCAAATGGTATTTACTATTAGAAATCACTGGCTTTTATGCCTGTAAGTACGTATATAACCCAGTGTAATCCGACGGAACCTTGTTTACTCGTGCATGGTGGCATGGTATTTATTCTCTTAAGAAAGTGTAAAATCGGCCCTTAGCTGACAACACCGCATAATATTTACAAACTTTACATGAGAAGAAAATGTTTAGACGCGCAATAAGTAGCTCCATTTAAAGGCATTCCAATGTGAAAACCGCCAATTTTTTACTTCAGCGATGTTATAAGGGATGAAATGTGCTTAACAAAGTACCTACTACTTAGTAGTAAATTTAAAATAAGTGAGACTCTCGCTTTCTTTAAATAATAATAAGATAGGTATATCTGCTTCAGAACTGAACCAAACTGTAAAATGTCATTCCTTTGAACATTATCTACACACGTATCTAACAAGACAAGCATAATAATTCCCGGAGTGACCGTCCATGCCCTCGAAGCCATCGCGCCGAGATCACCTTATTCGCCTCCCTGGGGGGGGCGATATTGGAATATTTTTCATACAAACACGTCGGTACGTGGACACTCATACCCGATACAATATTGCTACAGGCGCAGTTAGTTCACATGCGGATATAAAATACATACTATGTATATTTTTTGATTAGGTAAACATTCTTAACCTTAAAAATATTAAGTAATACCTTTGTTTCTGTCCACAATTATAAATTTTGATCGCTATTTTTTCGGTCAGATTTTGTGAAACTATCACAGAGTTAGCTTATTTTGGCATTACCTACGCGCTATACAACATTACGCGCTATTCATTCTAACAATAATTTTATATAAATATCCCCAAACCATGCCTTAGTTTTTTTGCTCCAAAGATAAAAGTTACGTTTTAATTACTGATAATATATTATAATAGCTTTGTATTTAATGTTATACGATATGTATTATACTTCTAGCTATTAACTACCTAATATTAAGTTACCTTTAAAATGCTAATTTTGAATATCGCACATGTAAACCCAGTGCATAGTAGGTGGTCGCGTGAGCGTCCGCCAGCGGTCAAACTTTATATATTTTATATGTTTCGGCACACCGCGACCGCCGGCTCTACCCGCATTTATTATTCCAACTTACCCCGAGTCCGGCCCTGGATACTTTAAAAATAAACCACTTGGACGTCATATAAAAAGTGAGGAGGTCGCAAAATATAAATTACGGTATGATGAAAACCTTGTCAGTACGCCCTCTCATGATTACTTACATATTATATCGAAGTAGGTATGCTACAATACTTTAAAACGTGTAGTATTTCTGTCATATAAATTATAATATTATCAATCTGTACTCGAATACAGCTGTATCGCTGTAATACAGCTTACGTGTTTTAGTGCGCTTTGGTTCACCACAGAATCACTGAAATTTTCTACTTATATCAACTGCCACTAACGCTTAAGCCTCCACTGCATTATCGGTAATTGTCTTAAATAATTGTGAATGTCATTTTTTGTAATCTTAAGGGGATACAAGAAGTTTCCATCCATCCATCCATCCATCCATCCATCAGCCCTTGGAGGTCCACTGCTGGACATAGGCCTCCCCTAACTTGCGCCATTCTGACCAGTCCTGAGCCTTCTGCATCCAGCGGATGCCCGCTGTCTTCTTCAGGTCGTCAGTCCACCTGGTCGGGGGGCGTCCTAGTCTCCGTTTTCCGAGACGTGGGCGCCATTCGAGGACCTTTCTTCCCCAACGGTTGTCGGTCCTTCGCACTATGTGGCCAGCCCATTGCCACTACAGCCAACAAGAAGTTTATTGATGAAAAATTGCCATTAGTGAAAACGCGAAGCATTTAACAAACCATATAATAGATAATTATGCATATTGAGTAAAAAACAGCTTATAAGTACTATACGCGTTGTGCCATCTGTAAAACGTCCACAACGCGAAATCTTCTTTGAGCGTAACAAATACACAAGGTTGGTTTTAGCTTAGCGTATTCACAGACGTTTGATGATCAAACGTATTCAGATACAATATACCTTGTGTAGGAAATAGAGATAGTTTGAAGACGTTGATGGCGGGTGGCGCGCGCGGGCAGCGGGAGTCCGGTTTACGAGGGGTCCTAATCTGCGAACACCTTGCTTTAATAAAGACGTCACGTGAAACTGCTCGTAAAACTAAGACGACGGATAAACGTCACACCTACTGTCGTCTTTATATGTGTGTTTGTCCTATTCGTATCAAATATGTAGATAGTCTATACTAATATTATAAAGAGGAAAGATCTGATTGTTTGTTTGCTTTGAATTGTTGCGAAGCTACACTATCCCCGGGTGACATAGGCTATATTATATATTTTTTTACTATTTCTCCCAAAGCGAAGCGAGGGCGATTTCCTAATCTTTAATAAAAACCAAAAATAGCTTGTAACCTACGATTGAGTTTAGTTACGTAGCGCGTAGTTTAGTCATAATGGTCTATGCTCTTAATATTTCCGAAACATCATTTAAACAAATTTTATTTCGGACAAGATCCCGCGTTGTTTGAATTTTTTAAAAGTAAATGTTTAAAAGTAAATTTCCTTCTGGATTATAATTAGCAAATATAATAATAATGTGGATTAAAATATAATATAATATATTAAATGAATTAATTATGTTTCATGCCTTGATAAGTAAAATTGTTTTATATGAATAAAAATAAGTATTTAGGTACTACATATTTTAAACATCTATGGGAACAATGCAAAAGTTTCATTTTGGAATAGACGTTTTATGTAAAATGAGAAAATATTTCCCTAGACTAATTTATTGGCACACAGATACAACATCCGATTTAATAACATATATTACGGAGGCGTCCACAAATAATAAATACCAGTGGTATGATTTACGTTCTAACAGCATTATTTCTATGGGCGGGGTTATCTTAGCAATAAGTTTAAGTATCTCTGATAAATATCTGCGCTAATAAACGCTAAGAACGATAAATCTTTTAGCGTGACCACAGCCTGGGGAGAACAGTTCGCTAACTTCCAGCTCTCTGGCTTGCGCTTGCGGTCGCGCGGTGAAACAGTTTTGAAATACTTTTTACACAGTTCTAAAGCTTTCTGTTTAACTTTTTTACAATTTCACTATTTTTACGCACCAGGCGTGAAAGTTTCTCGGGCGTGAACAGTCGAAATAAACTAAGACAACGAAGTTCTTTGTAAAGTAAAACAATCTGAGTAAAGCATAATAATATAGTTATTAACATGATACCATGGTTTTTGAGAACCTATGGGAAAGAAAATTTTGGAATACTAAACGGTATTAATCTAAAGGTACTAACTAACGTTAAAAGCTAAGTAATAATTGCTTACTAGGAATATTTACATTTTTCCATATTTTTTCTAGTGTTTTTTACCTCAGAAATCCGTTATTTAGCACCCGATTTGAAATTTATTTTTCAAATTTTAACATCAAATTGTATATTTACTCCCATATTTCTTAAAGTTCAGTTCTGATGACTGGGTCTAAGTATAAGGAATAGGAGATATTATTGCAAAGTTTTCCCGCCAGAGTGCAAGCACCAGCAGAAATCATGAACAAAATTTTTGATAAATTATTCAAAGCGTGGTAAAAATTTGCGTATTATTATTTACCGTCTTATTATTTTGTGTATTTGAATGTAGCAATAAAGGGTTCCATTCATTTCCAAAAAATAATGTACGAAAACTACAGGAAGTGGCAACGCATTGCAAAGACTTCCGAACGAAGAAATACTCAAAAATGTGTTCAGCACATTTTAAACCTCTGATAAATTTCTGGTAAATTTCTGATAACACTGGGTCTCGCTACACTGTGGTAAAGTTTGAGAGGCGTGTAAAAATATGGGCAAGCCTAGAGGCAAATAGATTTACATGTGTGAAATATACCGCCTGAACGCGTATGGTGGAAGAGCAGTGGTTAATACTGGATAGTGCATATACAAGTATATTATATTCCTCAGCGCAATAACTTAACACAGTGAAATATATCACCCTGTGGTCTAATCCCTATGTTTTCATCTTTTTAGGACATGACTTAAAAGGCTATACGTATTGGATAGAAAAAAAACGTCAGTTTAAGAAAGTTAAAGGTTAATATTCCTTTCCTTACTTATTTATTTGTGAGTTAATAAATCATTAAACAAAAGGACTACATGCTACTTAGATTTAGATTTACTAATTAGATGACTCTTCTGTTGTTTTTTAGTACAGAATATTTAATTAAAGTGCTCAGATAAGACAGATTTCTAATTGCCACTATTGCCAGATTAGGTTTTATTGACTTCTTATTATAGACACTTTTTATCAAGACTTGGCCCATTTTTTTCTTGTTTATGTTGGGTGTTCGTTTTCACTAGCACATGTAGCCGGACACGAAGTGCAAGTTAACGGATGCGTGATGGTGATGTGCGTGTGTTGACGGCCTAATGCCCCGCGCTGACTGCTCAGTGTGGACAGACCTTGTGTTTGACGCGAACATAGATTGAACAACATACAACAATATCGTTACTTTCAAAATGGATGATATTTCGATATATATGGATGACGTTTTTTTGTAGTTAAATAAACTTTATGGTGATGCTGATTTCAGTTTCACGCATAAAGAAATAGAAAATTGTGTATTACAGAGGTACAAGACCTCCAAGCTACTCATTATAACAGTAATACGCACTTGTGTACTATGTGAAGTACTTTTGCACTGAAGTGCAAAGTTTTGTTTTCTTTTGTGCAAAGATGGTTTCAGAAAACATTATACACAACTTTAAAACAGTTATATTCTTTCTTAACAGATATAGGTATGCACCTCATTGACGCAGACAAGATCGCTGGAGAAAGCTAGCCAAAATTCTCTGTTGCCAAGCTAATCTTCTCCACTCCACGTACAAACAGACAGGTTGGATAAAAAACTGTTTACTTTCGTCAAAGTGATCAATAAGCGGTTATGAGTGATCCCTGTTGATCCATTGGGGCTGGCCGCGCGCCAGAACTAGTGTTTACACCCAACGGGAGTTACCGCGATGTGGTCCCGATAAATTTATACAGGAAAAAAGGTTTTTTGTCAATATTTTTCAAAGCAAAATATTGAAGATATAAAGGAGAACCCCAGTTTCCATAGAAACTCAGGCCTAAGTAGACAAGACTGGAAATTGGCTGTTAATTAGATTATTGCAAAAAGTTCAATTTCTCCAATTTTCACGGCTGCCAGCAATGGCCAACTAAGGAAATCCTAGAACGAATCACCTTAATTATAGGTTATGATTATGTCATACTCGTGTCACAGTGCTATTTAATATGTATGTTACACTTACGTTGCGGGTGTCTATTATAATATTTACTACTTCAATGGTTTTCACCCAAAACGAATGTCATAAAAAGGTTGTATAATAAAAGCTATTGCATATTTCAAGAGATTTTATTAGTTATCATTATAATATATTAATATTTCGTAAGAGGCGTTATATTTCGTTAGTACCTTGCCCAATCAAGATACCATAATATACTCATTGTAAGTATGGCCACAGCAACTTCCTGATCTTCTAAAGATGTATAGGGTACGTTATCCAGTGTTCAGGACTTATTCTGAACCTTTGTCAGTCACAAAACAGGCGATTAAGGAGTCCATATTCATATAGTATTGGTTTGCAAGAAATTGTAGCGAAACTGCGAAACACATTCACCAAAACACAAGTACGAAAGCGAATACAATAGAAAATTAAAATCACTGTGTACGTGTCGATGAGTTTCAATAGTAAATAGGACTCCAAATACGCTGAAAATATTTGATAGTAAAAATATACAAGAACACGCGTAGAAAGATGAAAGATCGATGACAAATATGACAATACAGTGGTGTTATTTATAAATACTATGGTTACCAAAATGACATTATTAGGGATTACATCATCATTGTTGTCAATCGATTAATCGATGTCAAAATATTCGAAATGTAATTTAATAAAATTAGCGTAACGATTGAATGGTAATTATAATATATTACATAGTTTTGATTTATATGGAATACGAAAATATGTAAAAAATAAATTAATATTATAATTATAATCACTAAATAATACATAAAATATATTATTATGTTCCATCAATCGATCATTATCAATCGATTCAATCGATTATAAAATCGTATGTAATGAGGTAAATACTGTGAAAACTTTTTTGCATTATTTTGTTCATTTGGCAAGAGCAGCTGAAGCTAAGATTTAAATATGTTTATCTTATAAATAAGACGAATTTTTTGGTATATAGTTTACTCTTGTCTAGTCCGATGTTCTAGCACAGATTACATATGGTTCGGGGCCGAAAATTGGGGATCGCCTTTACATCACATTAGGTATGTATATATAGCCTTAACCCTAGATCACAAACCTTATTTTACAACGCTTGTCACAAACCTTCGTCGTTTCGACTAACGGCCGGTCTCAATAATATACTGTCAGTACAACAAACTGTAGATAGGGCATACATTAGTATGTTATCTGTCATATCTGTCAATTTTTGCGTCTCAATAACCTTCGGTGGATAGAAGATATCTACCGATGACATCGATCTACCGTTCGGAGGGCCTACTCATACCGGAGAGTATGTTGGTCTATACAAAAATGAAAACTTGTGTCTCAATAACGCTTTGACAGATACCTGTCGGTATCAGAAGTTACCAACTGTCGGAATTTTTCATATCACTCGATTTCGACGGATAATTGGTAGATTTCTCGTAGTGTAAAAAAAAATATCAAAGAATCATGGATTTATTAATCAGTGATGAGTGATATTGAATGGTGTGAAGCCTGTGAATTTGATTCCGCCTTTTTTAATACCAAGATCGCCGAAATTATCCTCGTAAAAACGGCATTGAATGAGAATTGTGGAAAATTTCTTTCTTTAAAGTTCTAGGTAAGTAGGTATTTTAATAAGACAAGAACACAAAGCTTTTTTTAAGTAAAATATATTTTGAAATTATTTATTTATTTCCCAATAAATGTAAAGATGACAGGTTCATTTCAACTTAACAGCGTTTACAATTTACACATTGTAAATTAATAATCTATGGCCGTTTTGCGAAATACAGCAGATGTCGAGTAAAATATGTCCAGATCTGGGTTCTAAGCCAGGATCCCATTGAGTAAAGTTACTGCACGAACCAAGGGTGATTCTCTCACCAACTGCAAATTACATCTTGGTACTGCTAACAACCTTCGTCGACGTGCGTGAGTATAGTTGTCCGGTACATACAATAAAACTTGTTCCAGCACTGAGGGGTTAGAGATACTACCTCTAATTAGCTTAAAAAATAGTTCAGTAGAGCCATGTATCGTCGTACTTCGAGGGAATCGTAACCTGTCATTCCAAGTACAAATAAACTTGGATACAATTAGGGATAACCTACGAAGTATTCGTACTGCCTATGGTAAAGCCATCTTAAGAATTTTCTTTGGAGTTTCTCCACCATTGTAACAAAAACATTTTGCCTTTTCAGAAATAATAGTGTGTCCCAGCTACATCAATAGCTAAATTGGCCTTAAAAAGAAAGGCACATCATCTTTTGAGGGGTCTGGACTTCATCTGAAAAGAAATTTGCTTTTAGTACATTTGGCAACAATTTGTGTTTGCGAAACATAATAATACGATACTCGTATATTTTATTTTAATAAAAAATAAAGTCTATACTCACGTGATTGTTGAGCAATGTCTTTCATTTATTCATAAAACTAATTAATATTGCTAAAATTATGAGAACACATACGTTGTTTGTATTTTGGGTAACCAAGCGACACAAACGAATGTCAAATGACAATAACATGTCACCGTCATCAGTCGGGATACCTATCAGTACTAAACTTCAAATGCTGCGTTTTGTTACTAGTGAAGCATTGTTCGAGGTTACAGTTATTATTATTTTATTAACTTCTTCTGCAAAATTTACAGCACATTAAGAACAAATTATCATTAAATATTAAAATGAAATAAATTTATAATCAAAAACACGGAGTTCCTTTTTATAATAAAAAGTATAAAAAAAGTATAAAAGTATAAAAAATGATACTGTCAGGCAAAAACGAAATTTTCAGAGGGACGTAAAAACCGGAAATAGAAATGTCATTGAAATGTTATCTACCGATGAGTTGACTTCTGTTTGCTTACTTTTGATTTTAGAGACGGCAGTTAATGGCAGATAAATCTTTACTTTTTATCTCTGCTATGTACCAGAGTTCGACTGACAGTATAATATTGAGACCGGCCGTAAGCTTTTTTGAAACAAGAATTTTAACTAATTCGAGTGCGACAAATTGAATGTCGCTATTTTCTATTGTGAGCTCTAATATGGCTAGCTAGACCAAATTTTGTTTTGAAAACTCGATCATATGTATACAGTACAATCACCAATCGAGTTGTAAGTGTACGAGTAGGAAGGCTTTGGTCTCTCTTTACGTATTTGGCGTTGGGAGAAGCTCGCTACACAAAGGTCATCTTGGCGCTCTAAAAATCTATAACAAAGATAAAGACTTTGAGGAAGCCCGACTCGAAGCGCTTGACGCAAATCCGGAACTATAGTAGTCACCGATCTGTGGGTTCACTTCTCTAATCTATTTTGAAACCTATCAACATTGGACAGCGCACACGCACCCACAATTAACTCCAATTCTTATTCCGTAACAGAAACACATCGTCATTTCCTGCTGGTGGGTACATTCTAGTGAGATTGTCATCGCACCGTATTATTAAGGCGCTCCCACATTTCTCACGTCAACACTCGTTGTTCGGCGGCTGCTAGTCTCATTAGCGGCGGAATCGTCACCACACGCCTTACGCCTCACGCCTGACTTACTCCTCGGTCATCGGGATCACGAAGTCTTATTTGATGATTATGACCTGTAGTCACTTGTAACCTGCGTTTAGTGTGACGGGTGATCTTCTGTGTGATAGTTTCAAAGTTAATTCTTAAAGTTGTTTTTACCTGCTGATTTATTTTGTAAAACGTGTCAAGAAAATAGAACATATAACATTACCTACGTAGCCGTAAACAAACCACCACGCTGCTCCAATACGGATTGGTGGAGCTGACTGCATGGCCTTTTCTAATTCCATATGAATAAAGCTTTTTGGATAGCGAATAATAGCGAAGGCACACGAATGATTTTCACTGGAGTATGTTATGCAAGTCTTGGGATTTGCATCTCTTCTTGTGTAACTATAACGCTGCAAGCATAAAGTTTTTTGCTAACAACAGAGCTACAACGCCTGGATACTCAATGCATCTCAAAGAATACCTACTATAACAGTTTGTCATGATGCCTTTGAGGCTGCTGCGGCTGCTTTTGAGAACGGGGGTAGGGAAAGTTAGCTAACCACATTCAAATCGGTTGAACTGTTTTTGGGGGGGATTAATGGAAACAATCGTAGGTCGAATCCCGATTATCCTTTACAAACATAAATTCAAAAAATCTTTGTTATAGAAAAAAACCATAGATTATTTCATAAATTATACATTATGTAGATCTTCTGATATTTTTATATAAATTTACCTGTCTACCTATGATAATAATATGATGATTTATATGTTTCCATGATCTTAAATATAGTTTGTTTCTTTATTTTTATCTCAACCGTGTAGTTTGAAATCATCGTACATATATTTCAAAGCTCAAGTATAAACAACATAATTTGAGTTTGAAATAATCTACTTTGAACACTTTGATCGCGACAAATAATACGTAGTTGAATGAATGTTGAATTCTAAGACAAAAAGACATTTGTTACGACTCCGCTAGTCAAAGTTTATGAAAATGCGCACATAAATTATTTTTGAATGATTTGTGGGACAAAATGCTATGCTATACATACAACTTTATCAAAATTGTTTGTTGTTCAAGGTATCTTAATGGTTATACCAATAGTCATATTAAGTTACCACCAATTAAATTTTACTAGATATAACAAGATCTAATTTTTGATACATAGGTATTTAATAAATAGTTTAAAAGTTGTAACGATTTTTTTAAAAGTTAGATATACTTAATGGATTGACAGTTGATTCCCACTAATTTATTCTCAAAAAAAAATTAATTTTAATTTTTTTTAACAACAACTGTATAATGTAAAAATAGTAATAAGAAAAAATCTTACACTTTTAAATAAAGTTCATTGTTAATTTCTCCTTTTAACAACTTGATACTTAATATAACAACTTTAAACAATAAAACTAATATTAAGTGTGTAATAATATTAGTACGATGATCTGAATATTCAGTTCAGATTGTGGCGTGTTTCGAAACAAGTTAATAAAATCGGTCAACAATACCACAAAATCGGAATACATTTCAGAGACAGTCGCGGCGCGCGTCGCGCTGGCGTGCGACAACAGGTGTCGCGCGCCGTGTCGCGGGTAAAAGCGGCATTTGTCAGTGTCGCGGAGGTGCGCCACGCCACGGCCACACTGCGAGCGAGCGATCTACGTGTCATAATGCTTTAAAGAATTCAAAATTCATTATCGTATTCATGTAAGTATCACTGATACACTTATGCGCGTCATTTTTTAATCTACCACCCTTTCGGAAAGATGCTTCGCCATGGAGAAGAAGAAATGGCAAAAGACTCCTTACTACATCTCCTGGACTTTCACAAAGAAATGCGATAATTTAAGTTAACCCTGTGTGTGGGGCTAATCTTGCAAGCTTAGACCTACTTTTCATCAGAAGGAGTTTAAATTTTACATATCGGAACATCAGAAGTAAAGCATACCTACTTAGTTCTGAATACAATACCATTTTTGTGATTATTTGGCTCAGATTTGACTCCAGTCGAGGAAACTCCTTAACGGTTAACAGAACATATCGCGTCTACCAATCATTTAGACGCCTTAGTGCAGGCACAATATTTGTCGCAGAAAACAGAGTATAATTCTTAATTAGTTAAAATTGTAATATTTTCATGTAAGAGACTTTACCTTTAATTAACTCAAGCCAAATGTCAACCTCTGCTAGGTTGCGGGGACTTTTCTCTTTGAAGTCATTGGGCTCTGTATTAGCCAACTTAATTTTTGCAGTTTACTGGCTTTTATAATGGCTTGACTACTAAGGCGAACTTCATAAAATTTTGTTACTCTGGTACCATTTGTCTCGAGACTTGGAAGAACCAATAAGCATCCAGCAGTTGTGACGCAGCTAGCTCGCAGTGTAACCGATCCTTTCCTTACGTCCAATGTATAAGTCATCGAGCTTTTTTCACACTTTTTAAATCCCGACGATAAATAAAAGGTAGCGACTGTGTATTTCATTTTTCCTTCGCGTTCCCTTGTGTATGGATTACACGCATTGAATACGTTGACACCGTATTATTTTTGTTTCGTGTAGTCTAAATAAAATGCCAGGTATTTCGTTCGATGTCGTCAACTATTGAAACTGCTAAAGTGTTTACGATAATTATCACAACTTATAAATGTTTTTTCGCATTTGTAATTGGGAAGTTTGAACGTAGTGTAAATAAGAGGCATGTTATCAAGGTTGGCTTTGTTATAGTTTTAGTCGTAAATATTATCAATTGCTCACTTTGCGTTGAGGAACTTTTTTTTTCGTGCCAGATCTAGGTTAACAAAGACGTCAAACTGACTGAAGAGGTTGCATAAATAATTGTAATCAAGAGCAGTAGGTAATCTTTTACGGTGGGTTTTTTAAAATTTAATTAACATTGATATATGCATATTATCTAATAGAAAAATGTATCTGTCAATGATTCCAGAGGCATCAACACATCCCATCTGTACTCTCAGGCAATATCAACGCCGAAGAATTAGTGAGTCGTTATAATCATTATACATAATATTTAAATGTGCAGTAATTATAAGCTATTTAAAATAATCGATTGTCACGTACGTATTATTCAACGTCCATGTTTCAGTAGGCACACAAACCAACAGACAGGCACAAAAACAATCACAATGAAACAATAGCAAGATACATCAACGTAGTCCCTGGCATCAATAAATGATTCCACGGGACGCTATTAATGCAACAGTTAAAGGCCAATATAGGTTCTGGATTAATGGTTCGAATATTTTGGCACCATTTTACTTCATTCATCTCGTGGACGAAATAAATCTACCTTTTATCGATATGGTTTGTTTTGAGTAGGAACGATTAGTTGAAGGCAGAATTGATGGTCGGGTGACGGTTTTATGCCATTACATAATCGATTCTCGCACAACAATCAAGGTATGTATCATTTATATTACTATAATTTATAACTGCGAAGAAACTTTCTAGTTTTTTAAATTTATTTTTAAAGTTATGAAAGCAAGTGTCTTAGAACTATTCAAGCGTTTGGGAATATTATCATAATTATATATCTGCTGATCATTATTACGCAAGTATTATTATTTTTCTTACAGTTTGTAACTTTGCTGACTTATTCCGACTTGAATATACCGATCTTGTAGTAAGGGAGTTAAACATGAGTCTGCTACGAGTTACGACCCATAAAATGTGGCCGTTGAAAACTTATCGTCACCAAATATGAACTCCATTCAGACTTATCCTAAGTGCATACGATTCTGTAGTTATCAGATAGCCACTTACAATTACTATACGTGACCTACGGAAGACTCTTAACCCAGTCAATATTAGTGTTAAGTCTAAGTGAACAACTTTCATTATTTTAGAGAGTCAAACATTTAAGAAACGTGCCTTGATACCAAACAAGCATTTTTCTACGAGTTCGTTAAACTCTTTTTTCTTCAGAGCAGCGATGATACAACTAATATTAAACTGTTTATCGTTACCGATAGCACTCAGGATTCTATAAATAAAGCGAAGATTCCCAATCAAAGGTGACGTGGGATTCGTGGGAAGGGTGGAGCGCCACGTGGGGACCGCCTGCGAAATCCAAATAAGAGAAGTACGATGTTACATTCTTTTTTAATAAGAGAACGCAATAAAACTCGAGGTGAACGCACGTGGGATCCACGCTGCCGATTGATATGACTTAATGTGAGAAGCAACATGGGTTCATACTTTATGAGAGTTGTACCACTTATACTTATCTCAGTGCGTTATAAGTAGAGATGCATTTATAAAATACACTATTCTACAAATTTTATAAATGTGAAAGTTTATATGGATGTTTTTGATCTCTCACGCATTTATTTACTAAACGGATTTTCATGAAATTAAACACATAGATAGACCATGATGTGGAACAATATAAAGGGTACTTATTTCCCCAGAAAACGCGGGCAAAGTCACGGATAAAATACTAGTAAATTAATATTTGTGCGTAATACAAAAAGTGTTTGTATCTATTTTAAATTTTTTGCGATAACTTTTTTGTCTTTTTTCAGTGTTCACTGCTCTCCATCTGCCGCAAGATTGATTAGTAATTAGATTCGGTGCGTTGTAAACTTTTATTGCAAGATTTTGTTCAGATTTTGCGCAGGAATTTGATTGCAAATGATCGCCTTCATTATGTTCAACGTACCTTACGTTGTACATAATTAATACATTATAGCATGACTCGATACCCAGCAGAGATATTCATAGTTTTTGTCGTTTTGGTAAAAACATTTACTGACTGATTGGTTTATGTACAACAAAACCTTTACCCCAAGTGAACTCAAAAAATATTGCGACTGGAGAATGTAACTGAATTAAGTACCAATAAACGAAATTCACACACTAAAACTTCCAACGTTCAAGATTCAAACACGTCGCAAACGTTGAAAGCAATACATACGTAAATAGAATCGACACCGTGGGAGACACATGTAAGGCACATAAAAGATGATTCGATTGCCACTTTAACCCTCGGTGATAAGGTCGCGAATCGTACGTGAACATAAATTAAAGTGGTGTGTTCCTTCGTTGAGGTGGTTTTGTTTTTAAATTGTAATGGAATGATACTGCGGAGTGACAGACGTGTGAACACAACGGTGGTGCTTTCACAGGAGTGGACGGAGCTTTTAATTCGGTGATTAGGGGGCTCTGAAATAGCTCTCATGAGGGGGCTTGGATTTTAATCCGGTTTAAATGTTACTTTTTAGATCAGTCGTAACTCTCAAGTATATCTTTTACCTTATTAGCGTTGGGCTTGTATGATTTAATATCTTTGCACGGGAAGGGTATTTATTATTAAGTTAAGTTTAATAATGGTTATTGACTTCGTTTTGATCTATTTAAAAAGTACGAATATCAGAAAACTTAAACTTTATGTGGCATATTTTTTTTCTACCTTACTAACGTTATAGTAACTTTCGACTGAAACGTCGTATCAAAAAACAAGCTCGCTACGTACGGAGTTGCAGAATCAATTAAGAAAAGCACGGTATTTTCGCAAGGTTTCTTTAAGGGCCACTTAGCAAACAGCGCTGTCATTCTCCAGCGATCATTTGCAATCAAATTCCTGCGCAAAATCTGAATGTTTGCAATAAAAGTTTACAACGCACCGAATCGTCCGAATTTCATTAGGTAGGTACTCGTCTCGCAAACGCTTGTCGTTCGGGAGCTCCTTGACCGGGGTTATTCAAACCATTCTAAACATGTTCACTTTGAAAATATAACACTAAGAATAGAAGATTTTTTAACGACAATTTGGCCAAGATCATTATGAGTCATTGAATGGTCCATGTCTGGGCATGCAATATGAATACGCAACAGCTGGAGAGTTCGACGGTTTGCTAATTACATAATGTTCCCTACTAATATGATAATTACTGAACGTTTCAGTACAAAAAAGTGGTTTGAATAAAAAACTTGCTTTTGAAAGATTTTGATTTTACTTTTATTTATGAAGGTGTGTGGGGTTGAAAATTTAAAATATCATAGGAATGAAAGAAAACGTCGTCGACGTAACGATTTTGAAAATAATGCAACACCATTTGAATCCAGAAGCTGGACAGATATTATCTTCTAAGTTTAGAAAATATTGAAGTATTTGTTTTCAATAATAATCTGCAAACGAACGAGGAATAAATGAGGAAAATAAAGGCACCCCTTAGAATTAACCTAAACAATAATCACTTGAACTAAATATTGTCTTTGGCAAAGCGAGATCTCCCGCCAGGCGAGGTATGTTGTAAAACCATCTCACTCCTCTGACCGTGCGATATCCTAAACGTATGCAAATTTTATTAAAAAAAATCTAAGTGGCCGGCCACATGTCGCCAGCAATGGATACCGCTTCTTTTATTATTTTTATGGCGGGTCCACTTCGGCCTACCTTCCGCCCTGTAGAACGTTTGTTTTGCGTATTTAGCTTAACATTGGTTTGAATATGCCAACAATATACGTATGTTAGTGCAATGTCTATTGGTTTGAAATTCGCTTTGGGTGGTCTATGTTAAGTAATTCTGTATCCTCACAATATATTAAAAATTCTCAGAGTCAAATGTAAAAAATCTTCAGACGCACTTAAAGTAGGGATATTAACTTAGGATTTAATCTTTAAAAGAGATTTTTACCGTATCTAGATGATTTCCAATAACATAGCGATACTCTAACTACCTTTGCATGCATTCGTATACACTCTGGAAATAATACAAACTCCAAAAATCCTCTTGATTTCAAACTATCCTATAGAACTAACTGGAAGTCAAACAAATTGTAATTAATTTCTGGATGTTTATTTTTTTTATAAAAAGAGCGATACAGTTTTGTGCTGTAGATTTATACTATTTTAAATTAATCCCCTAAAATTCATAAGCGACACACATCCACTAATTTCGGCCAAGTCGCCTATTTCCTAGCGTAATCGTTTCTGTTTAACTAATAAATACTGTTTGGATTCGCAGATGATATTTAGATTTGAACTCATTTTTCGAAGAGCATCTCAAGGCAACGGATGTGGATCATAAATGTTTGTGAAAATTCGAGATTTTGATAAATAGAAGTAGGTACGGATTTGAATTAGATGAAACTTGACGACCATTTAAAATTGGTTGTAATAAAAAGACAAGATAATCAAATACTTCCGTCTACGTAAACACATTCCGCAAAATGGTATTCGGATCAGAACTGTATTCATAAGTGTTTGTTCGTGGGGAATGTGGACATTTTACTGCATCCACGAATGAGATCGGCGAGATGGTAATTTTAGATTTTACATTTCCAAGGAGAGCTTGATCCTTAGCTGGGTTAAGGTCACGGGTTAAGATAAGCCATCCCATGCAAGGGAAGAATAAAATGTGCAAATGGATTAATATCAAAGTGGCAAATACGTGTCCACGTTGAGAATCAAATTGTAAAATGATAGGATGTTTCTTATTTTTTTTACAGTGAACTAAGTACGTAACTTGAGTCAATTGGGGCCACGTATATTTTTTTATAAGTGTGTTATAAAAATCAGGGAAAATGAAAATGCCTTAAAATTCATGTTTGGTGGCATGTCACAGCTCTATTTTTTGATATAATTGCCTTCACCAAAGTAACAATTCAAGATAAAATACAAAATATACAATTTCTTTTGTCTACATTTTATCATTTGAGTACATTAAGAATAATTAGCGTATAGGAAGATACCTTCTTAGTAAAAATTAATAACAGTTTTTTCTGATCTCAAACGGTTTTCAAAATCCTTACATCTCCTCTGTATTGAGGAGGATTGTGGGAGTGTAACCACTCTCGTGGGATACCAAATAACAAACGAGTTAAATATTACTTACATTATAAATATTTCCACTAAGAATAAGTAATATCATTATACTACCACATCCAATAATTAGAGAAAATTAATAGTCCCTCATCAATCGAGCACACAGTAATTTTTTCATCGCTTCAAACTAATTTCTCTTCGCCTCCTTAACACATGGCTCGGTCATCTCTAATATAATATATTTTAGCGTTGTTACCTTGCCAAAACGTGGGAATTGCACAGGGTCCTCAACATTCTTTCGTATTTTAATATTTGTAAAGGAGATCCCCAATTTTCGGCCCCGAACCATATGTAATCTGTGTTAGAACATCGGACTAGACAAGAGTAAACTATATACCAAAAAATTCGTCTTATTTATAAGATAAACATATTTAAATCTTAGCTTCAGCTGCTCTTGCCAAATGAACAAAATAATGCAAAAAAGTTTTCACAGTATTTACCTCATTACATACGATTTTATAATCGATTGAATCGATTGATAATTATCGATTGATGGAACATAATAATATATTTTATGTATTATTTAGTGATTATAATTATAATATTAATTTATTTTTTACATATTTTCGTATTCCATATAAATCAAAACTATGTAATATATTATAATTACCATTCAATCGTTACGGTAATTTTATTATAGTCCCCACGAACTAAGAATGCATATTTGTCGTTTGTCATCGCAGTGACACTAGAGATGTACAAAAAAAATCGATTCACGAAAGAACCAATTTTTGCAACAAATCGATTCAAAATTGTAAGGCTTTCTAATCGATTCAATAATTAAATTGTAAATTCTAAAAACCGAAACATTTAGATATCCACAAGTAACTGGAATGATACTGCCTCCATTGAGCTACTTAAGTTACTTTACTATACCTATACGCTCAATAATTATGTATTTACGACTATAATAAAATATTTTTTTTCCTAAAAAACTCACTGTTAATTCGTCCGCGCCGCATCCAGCGTATGAAATTTGGGTTTCGGTTGAATAATGAATATTCTAACCGTATTTTAATCAGTTCAAATGGCTGCGATTAGAGATTATCGTAATAAACACTTTTGTTTATGTTCTTATAGAAGAGAAGAAATTAAATTGTTTAATTGTTAAACACAAAGAAAGAAATAAAATAAATTCATTTTTATTTTAAGTTTCGATTATAGTTATGTATCGATTATTATGGTTTTATAAGTGGTTTAATGCCGTCACATCACTTAACGTCAGTGTAGATTTTGTCATCTTCATATAACATTGATTCGACGCCTTATTTTTTTATTAAATTTTGCATAAATTATGATGTGATGGGATTTTTACTAGATTATAACGTTTAATATGATTTATAAATAACGTCAATACGAATACGATACAACACGAATAGGGATTTTTAACAAATTTTGCCAAAATCCTTTGTTCGTAAGTATCCAGCTATTCATGTCAATTAAATAATTATTCCATTTTGCTCAAAGACGTACGTACAAGGTTGGTTCATATTAATAAATGGCAGCTATCATTAATGCGTTCTTAGATAATTTTGAGTATAAATTACATTTCGAATATTTTGACATCGATTAATCGATTGACAACAATGATGATGTAATCCCTAATAATGTCATTTTGGTAACCATAGTATTTATAAATAACACCACTGTATTGTCATATTTGTCATCGATCTTTCATCTTTCTACGCGTGTTCTTGTATATTTTTACTATCAAATATTTTCAGCGTATTTGGAGTCCTATTTACTATTGAAACTCATCGACACGTACACAGTGATTTTAATTTTCTATTGTATTCGCTTTCGTACTTGTGTTTTGGTGAATGTGTTTCGCAGTTTCGCTACAATTTCTTGCAAACCAATACTATATGAATATGGACTTTATAATCGCCTGTTTTGTGACTGACAAAGGTTCAGAATAAGTCCTGAACACTGGATAACGTACCCTATACATCTTTAGAAGATCAGGAAGTTGCTGTGGCCATACTTACAATGAGTATTATTATGGTATCTTGATTGGGCAAGGTACTAACGAAATATAACGCCTCCTGCACAACTACACGAAATATTAATATATTATAATGATAACTAATAAAATCTCTTGAAATATGCAATAGCTTTTATTATACAACCTTTTTATGACATTCGTTTTGGGTGAAAACCATTGAAGTAGTAGATATTATAATAGACACCCGCCAACGTAAGTGTAACATACATATTAAATAGCACTGTGACACGAGCATAATCATAACCTATAATTAAGGTGATTCATTCTAGGATTTCCTTAGTTGGCCATTGCTGGCAGCCGTGAAAATTGGAGAAATTGAACTTTTTGCAATAATCTAATTAACAGCCAATTTCCAGTCTTGTCTACTTAGGCCTGAGTTTCTATGGAAACTGGGGTTCTCCTTTATATGACAATTGACACTTTAATAAAGTCCCTGTGCTGTGTTTAGTTTCACTTGTTTTAAAAAATAGATTTTGAAGATAAACAAATAAATTTTTAATTTGGCCAAGATTGGATTAGTTTTTATGAGTTTTTAAAACCTTCGCTACAGGTTGAGAACCACAGTCATGAATGTCATGATAGATGTAACGTTCATAGAACAGTGTTCACTTCGTTGTAGGAAAATTTACACGTATCTTTTACTGTCGTGTACAAATTATAACGCCGCTCGCTGGGTTCCGGCGCTTAGTCAATAGTTTCCATTTTTTAATACAGTCATGTAGAAAAAAATCTCTATGACATCTTTGATAGACCATTGGTAGTAACTCTGGCTCTTTTAACGATTTGTAATCGGGTGTTCATGATACCTCCATTATCTATAGGTATCTACAGAAAGTATCAATTTAACCCAGTGGTGGGCTAGTTATGATTTACCCCACCTGAAATACTGTAAGATAAATCACTCTAAATGCAAAATAAAGAAGCCTTTTTGTTCATGACAAGGGCAGACTGGATGACTCTTTTGACTGATGATATTGCCTTGTCATTCCTTTAGAATAAATCTTTATCATAACATAACTTACCTCGGTCGTTATTATCAGTAGACAATGACTATATTCGAACCCTGAACCTCCGTGAGTCAAATCACTGCATTACTCTCCCACGGCTATCATTATTTCAGTAGCCGTAGTTTTTCCATCAAGTGTAATTATTAATGTGTCTATGAACTTGATTTATTATTCATAGGTATAAGCGGCAGGCGCACTTCATAATGTTGTGGTAAAAATAAGGCGAAAGCCATAGTTAAGCGTATGGAAAGATTTTTTAATATTTTGTAACGATTAGTGCATCTTGAGTTAATTTAAATAAAACAATTGCAATGAAATGCACTCCGAATGAATGGAATGAAGTTTTTCAGATCAAAGCTATTTTTTATTCAGCTTATTTGTAATGCTTATTATATTATTTATTTTATAAGCTTTTCAGCTTAGTTATTTTTTTATTAAGCTTTGTTTAAAACTAAAATTTTAACACTGAAATTCCTCAATAACTAAGAAAGTAAGGAGAGAGCCAATTAAAAGAAAAAATATTTTACCCTATAACTGAAATTACTAACGTTTCAACAAACAATATAATGTCTCAAATTAAAATACACAATATAATTTTCAGGAAAAAATAAAACCCTAATAAGTTTTGATAATTCTATTGCTTCATAATATTAGTTTCTTTATTTTCATTTTTATTTCCGCGTGTGTTTCACCTCCACCTTTATGTTTACAAAATGCATATTTGTCACGCGGCCAAAAAGAAGGCGATCGTGGACACGAGCAATTAACGTGCCCCGTTTTCATGACAATATAATTAACTGGCTACCTGTTAGAAAACACATACACATACATACATATTTATACGATCAAATTAATAGACGACCCTGATCCATATGTAGCGGGCCCAATAGTCCAGGTTCGACTAAAAACCAGATATTATAACTATATGTAGTAGTGACTCTTTGCAGAACGAGAGATCCCTGGTTCGATTACCAGCCAGGGCAACATGTGTGTGGTGTTTGAAACAACGTGATTCAACAAGCTGTCAATTTTTGGATTTGAAAAGCCACCTTTGCAACAGGTTACACATATTTTTTACAATGACGACGATAGGTTTAGGATCTCTTTATTTCAGTAGACATAGCCATGCTTACGCTTTAATACATTTACATGCTTATGCTTTAGACACATACGCAACTCGCAGCAACATTCGTCTAATGTTACATCCTAACATCAGCACTCGCGACATCGCTACGGAAGTGCAACAACCTCTGAACTGGTAAAAAATGGCGATTGCAAAGCGGACGGCTCCGAAGCACAAAGCGGCTTTGAGGCGCGTCCGGCGCGAGCGGTCGCCCGGATGCGGCTACGGTTACCGGGTATCAGCGAGGTATTGAATGACATCTGAAACCAACCAATAGCGGCCGACTCCAGGCCGCTCAGGCACAGGCTCAGGTCACGGCGTTTGTATTGAGGATCTTATCTATCTTACACTGTGTCAAAACAAAAAGGAACCTTATTAGGTTACCTTGCAAAACTCAGTCACATCTGTGTATTCCCTATTATGTTGGGTGTATCGACATAGAAACCAAAATAAGATAATACTTAGTCAAAGATAAACAAATTTTGTCATAAATATCTACCTCCATGAACGAGCCCAGAATAGGCAGGATCACTGCTGTACTAAGTGATGATAAAAATCCACTTTTGACAAGATCTTAGGTATACCTGCAAGAGCAGAGCAAGAAACCCTTCTTTTTTATGGGGGTAGGGTAAACGGCCCAATATCCGTGAAATTTTGATATTCGCTGACTTTGCAGGTCTGTTATTTAAAAACTAATAATCTTATTAAAACGAGATATACATGACTTGGTAGGTAATTTATTCTAGTTTTCAGATTATTGTATCGTTTTATATTAAAACAAAGATTTATGCACAATAATTTCAAAAAAACTAAAAATAGGTCATTTGTCCCAGTATCCGTTAGATTTGTACTAGTATTCGGTAAATTGTCCTGGAATCCGGTAAATTTTACCGCGAATTTAAACTCTATTGCTTAACATTAAAGTTCACAGAAATATTGCATTTTTGTCTTAAAACAGGTTTTATACCATTGAATACACGTTAATTTTAATAAAATATACAAAATATATTTAAGACAAATTATACATATATATGAATCACATTATTTTAAGTACTACTTACTGTAATTATTTGTGAAATTGTAAGTATTAGGTCTTTACCTATGAAATTGGAGATTTATTATGAATTTATATAAATAATTTTGCCATTTTGATGGCAGTTTGTTTATCCTTTTACTGTAGAAGTCTGCCGGACGGGACGCGATGAAGTCCGCGAAAGCGTTTTGAACTACCTCTCGGGTGTTGAACTTTTTCCCACTTAAAAAATTGACCAAATTTTGAAAAAAGTAGAAATCTGTTTTGGCAAGGTTCGGTGAGTACGGCAGGTGACGGAGAGCAAGAGCAGCTGTAACTCTTGTAGCTTTGCGATGGTCTGTTGTGAAGTGTGAGCTCGCGGTTTGTCGTGGAAAAGCAATGGTGAAGAACGATTGGCCAGTCTTGGTTCTTGAATTGCGAGATTCTCCATCTTTGTTTACAATTCGTGGCAATAGACATCTAACGTTACTATTGTGCCATTCGGTAAGAAGCTGTGATGTACAAGTCCGGCACTGGTCCACCAGACAGTTACCATCACCTTCCTAGGAGTAATGTTTTTTAGCGCACTGATTAGGTGCTGTACCCGGGTCCACCCACTGAGACGAAGACTTAGGGTTGTCGTACAAGATCCACTTTTCATCGCAGGTAACAGTTCCATTTAGAATTCCCTCGTTTCTATGATGATTTAATAGTGCTATGCATGCTTCGACGCGCAAGTCTCGCTGTTGGTCGCTTAATGCGTGTGGCACCCACTTATCTAGCTTATTTATCTTTCCGATTTGACGTAAGTGCTTCAATATTGTTTGAAACTAACTCCAAAGCTCGCAGCAAGCTCAGCCATGGATTGAGTTAGATCCACTATCGACTTCAATTCGTCGTTGTCGACAATGGTTACAAGTCGACCGTGAGGCTCGTTCTTCAACTTAAAATTTCCAGATTTAAAACGATTGAATCAATAATGGACCATGTTTATGCAAGCAGTGTTAGGGACGGCATGTACGGGACATGTCATTAATGTTTCGTGTTGTTTGTGCAGCGGTACTTCCACGTAAGAACTCATATTCGAAAATTGTACGAATCTTCAATTTATCCATGGCGCCAAAAACTACCACAATTTCACAAAAAAAAACACTATCTAAAAACCAGATGACTGAATTTGAAATTAAAATAACACGGCTTTGAAATAAAATTTATTTGAATTTCGAATTGCTCACCAATACACAGATAAGTAAATCTGAAAATGCTGGTTATAAAATGTCCAATTTCATAGGTAAAAAAGACCTATTTTATCATAACTTTGGTAACAAATATCTATCTAACAGGCTCTTAAAGTCCACTGCTGGACATAGGCCTTTCCTAATTAACGCCACACCAACCGGTCCTGGGTCTTCTAAATCTAGCGGCTTCCCGCTGTCTTCTTTAGGTCATCTGTCCAATTTCATAGGTAAAAAAGACCTATTTTATCATAACTTTGGTAACAAATATCTATCTAACAGGCTCTTAAAGTCCACTGCTGGACATAGGCCTTTCCTAATTAACGCCACACCAACCGGTCCTGGGTCTTCTAAATCTAGCGGCTTCCCGCTGTCTTCTTTAGGTCATCTGTCCAATTTCATAGGTAAAAAAGACCTATTTTATTATAACTTTGGTAACAAATATCTATCTAACAGGCTCTTAAAGTCCACTGCTGGACATAGGCCTTTGCTAATTAACGCCACACCAACCGGTCCTGGGTCTTCTAAATCTAGCGGCTTCCCGCTGTCTTCTTTAGGTCATCTGGTCGACGTTTAGGTTGTCTGGACGACCAGTGATTTACCGAGACGTGGCTACAATTTGAGGACTTTGTGACCCCATCGGTTATCTGTCCTTCGAACGATGTGGCCTGCCAATTGCCACTTCAGTCGGCTAACACTGTGAGCTACGTCGGTAACTTTTGTTTGCCTACGGACTTCATCGTTACGAATCTTATCTCGTAGTGAAATACCTAACGTAGCTCGTTTCATAGCGGGCTGCGTGACTTAGAGCCTTTGAATGAGACCAACGCCAAAAGACCACGTCTTGGGTCCATAAGTTTACACTGGCAACATACATTGCTCAAACACTTTCGACTTCAGGCACTGAGGAATTTTGGATGAAAATATATGTCGTAATTTCCCGAACGCTGCCTAGCCGAGTTGGATACTTCGAGTTAGTCGTTCGTTCGAGTTGTTCGAATTCGATGTTGGACTTACCCATCTGGATCATTTGTCCCAGGTAAATGTACTCGTCGACAACTACGTGAGCAGTGCCGTCAACAACTATCGGTACGGGTGTGACATGGACATTAGACATGATTTTTGTCTTGTCCATGTTCATTTTAAGACTCACCCGTTGTGAGGTACTGTGAGGTCCCCTAGCATAGTCCTAACATAGGATTACTGTATCGTCAGCAAATCGAAGATGTGTGAGGTGTCCACCATTGATGTTAATGCGGAGCCCTTTACACTCCATTAGCATGAAAATATCTTCCAAAGCAGCGGTGAACAGTTTCCGGGAAATAACGCCCCCTTGCCTGACACCCCTCTGCAATTGGATGGGGTTCGTGATTCTATTGTGTAATCGGACTGACATGGTGGCTGATTTGTATAAATATACATTTCAACACCTCGATATATCGATGTCTGGCACCGCTGAAGCGACTCCAGCACCGCCCAGGTCTCGATAGAATCGAAGGCTTTTTCGTAATCCACATAAGCTACACAGAGCAGCAGGTTATACTCTTCGGTCTTCTGTATCACCTGCCTGAGTGAATGTATGTGGTCCATGGTGCTATAGCTTTTTCGGAATCCGGATTGTTCGGGAGGCTGGAAGTCGTTAAGTCTGCGTGCTATGCGATTAGAGAGTACCCTTGAAAACTGCTTGTAAACGTGGCTTAGAAGTGCAATGGGCCTATAGTTCTTCAAAACTACTGATAACGGAATCAAACAACTTCTGAAGCACTAGTAAGAGAGACTTTCCTCCAGCTTTTAACAGCTCAGTTATGTTTCCGTCATCGCCCGGTGGCTTGTTGTTCTTAAGCTGCTTCAGGGCCCTTCCAATTTCATACAGACTGACGTCCGGGGTATCTTCGGTATAGTGTCGGGTCAACTTAGCTCGCTTGTCGTTAGCCTATCCTGCGATCCTACGAGATCTGCTTACTGAAGCACCTGTACTCTGCCATAGAGGCTGGAGACTGCACACACAGTTCTCGTCTATCCCTCATAAGACCGAGTGTATGTTCTGAGAGAATCCGAGAACTACCACGGAGGCGGGTTTTATAGAACTTTAACCCTGCCTCGTGGACTGTTGCTACCATCCTGTTATTGTACTAGTCAACTGTATCACAATAATATAAGCACGCGAATCGATTCTGCAACTCCAACTGAAAGTTCTCGGAGCCTTGGATTTGGACAGCTGTTGGGCGGAGAGTTCATTTCATTAGGTGAGACCGCTTGAGCTTGACGTTGATATTTAATGTGCCTCGTACCATTTGGTGATTTCTCCCGGTTTTAAACCTACTAATCACTGAGATCATCATTAAATATGTGCCGTTTGTCGGCTGACAAAGATAGTTTTCATTCTGGCTAGAATGAAATCTATTTCACTCTTTGTGGAACCGCCAGGGCTAATCCAAGTCCACTTGCGCTGAGGCTTCTTCTTGAAGAAGGAGTTCATCATATTGAGGTTTTCTTTTTCCAGAAAGTTAGCCAGCAAGTGGCCTCGTTGGTTCCGACATCCAATGCCAAAAGGCCTCACCTTTTTTTCGTCGCCATTTCGCATGCCTATTCGAGCGTTGAAGTCCTCCATCACAACTGTGAAATGAGATTTAGAGGTATTCATGGCTCTACTATAATAATATCCTCACTTAACCTCCACCTCAGCGTCAGAATGTGTCGAAGTCGGATCGTAGTACGACTTTCAATGAATACCGTTTGGATATTGTGAGTGTAATACGCTACCCTGGTCGACACGCTCCGAACTTGTATTACGTTGTTGATGAGGGACTTGTGGATAAGAAACCCGACACCACCTTGGGACAGTTGTTCGCCCTCCCGGTGATAGAAAGGTTGCCAGATTTGAGTATTATCATGTCCTCCCCCTGTCTTCGGACTTCGGATAATACCAATATGCTCCAGTTCAACCTGTTCATCTTAGCTTCCAGCTCGTAGGTATATCTTATCATCGGTCTTCATTGTCCTGGTATTGAATGTTGCCAAGTGCAGAGGTCGTTGTTGCTTGTGGTGGTAACCCAATCTCTTCTGGCGAATCTTCGCATCCCCTGCCCCACCGTTACTGTGACCGCTACCGTAGTCAGGAATAGTGGGACTGCCGGGGACTGGGGGCCGTGGTTTTTCCGTGTATGCCATAGGTGATGACCGCAGGTAATATGACCGGTATTTGTTCATCTATTGGATTTTAATCCTATTAGTCGCCTTTTACAACATCCCAGGAAAAACGGGAGTGGTGCTATTCTACAAAGTGAACCCGGACACCACTTGGGTCATTAGTAACAAATATGTATACCATTAACCTTACATGAATCAGTATATCAGATAGAAAACGCTTAAATACCCGTACAAAATAGAAGAAATTGAACTTGCTATCTATCTAGTATTCAAAATAAGGTAACTATGCTTTAACTTATGGCTTCATATCAACTTATGGCTTCATTTTAACAAACTCTACATTTGAATACAATCAGGTTTACTGAAAGAACTAGATATAAACAACGTTGAACGTGGGATACCGTACTGCCTGGTAGCAGCTGAAATTAAGGCCCCTTTTTCGACTGCCTCCATGGCCTTTAATATGGCCTTCTGCTTCTCAATAATGATTGGTTGGAATTTAAAAATTAAACATCTCTTGCAAGTTATGCCACATGCCTTAATATCCATCTTAATCTTCTAGCAATAATATAGAATTACTACAAAAAAACGAAAAAGCAACCAAAATAAACTTGGTTGGTACATATTATTATTTCCAAGGAATGTGAGACTTTAACTCAAGGCAATAAGGACCATGACAGGTTTAGGGGCAAGTGTTAATGCACGTACCAGTATCCGGCAGAAAAGTGTACAGTTTCAAGCTAAAATGAGACTTATGTGAAGGCAATAAGGTTCAATAACGATACTTTAACGGGTTATGGTACAAGTTTGATGCGCGAACCAATATCCGACAGAAAATGTACGATTTTGCCGGGTACTAGGTCCAGTAGGGATTTATGAGTACCAATAGATGTGAAACGTTAAAATATTAACATTCCAATTAAATTCATTTAAAGTTGCAGGTTATATCGCTAGATAATTTATTCAAATATTTAAATAATGTAATCCTCCTATCGTATTGTTATTCGCAGCAGCATGGAAAGCTCAACAGTATGACGCGGTGACGTCCTAGTTCAGTGACAGAACTTAGCACTTTTGTAATAAATTCCATTATGCCACTTTTAATGTTAAACAGTTTCGAGACCATTGCACTTTTTAGTCATTGTTGCATTAGCATTTGTGCAAAATATTACTAAGAATATGTTGCCAATAAACAAACTTTAAGGTAATATTGGTAGAATGGTGTAATGATAGAAAAACTGACTAGTTACCGGTTACTCGGACCTTACCGGGAATACGTACTTCTACCCTAGCCGGCAAACGAGGAAAAACTCAGAAGCCCCTAGCAGATAGCCGGAACAAACGAGTCATTTGGCGGCATCAATCCAACTGCTGATCATAATAATAGGGTACTCAAGGACACACACTGTATTTGCGTATTGCAAAAGAGTTCAAAACACATTCACAAAATAAATACGATTAACAATGGCTGATATAGTATAGAATAGACCAGTTTCCTTATCATAATTTTTATACTTATCTCGATAGTATTGTTGGGTCGATGCACACCTACATAGTAACATATTAATATAGTGGTAGGTAATGAAATGAACCAGTGATTATAGGTGAATGCTGGTAAGTAGGACGCGTCGATACCGGCCGGCCGGACGTATTCCGCGAATCGAGCCGCAGTCGCGAGCCGCAACCGCCGGCCGCTGCGGTACAGACGTGAACTCGATTTACGATTGACAGATGTTGATCATAGTACTTTATACATAAAGCACCGTTTCCGAGAAGGTATAGCTACTCTTCGGTAGGTAGATAGGCTTATATAAAACACCAATATTTTAGACCTCAACGTTTCTGTAATCTACAATCAGCAAACTCTACCAAGTAGGCACCGTTTGTTTCAAACAAATCTCTTACATATTTTTAGCATTTTTATACATATGTACTTATTTCAAATAACATTAGGTTGGTTTGGTTGGTACACAATAATTTTTAATCCAGTATAATTTTTATTTTGATCATTTTTAGCCCAAACTCTATTTGTTGTTATATTACAAAAACGTATCAAATTCATTTTTAAATTCCCATTAAGTATATAAGTTATTGAATGAGTTTATGGTACAACTAGGAAATCACCCTCGCTTCGCTTCGGAAAAAATAGTAAAAAAAATATAATAAGTATAGCCTATGTCACCCGGGGATAGTGTAGCTTCCCAACAGTGAAAGAATTTTTCAAATCGGTTCGGTAGTTTTGGAGCCTATTCAATGCAAACAATCAAATCTTTCCTCTTTATAATATTAGTATACATGATTCTTTCATTTGAATAGTATCTAGAGATCTAGCGATCCGCTTACGGCGCAACTGTATAATTACAGAAGTGGTGTGCGGAGTGTAATGCTCGCTAATCCTAATGTCGTAGATTAATGAATCGGAATAGTAACACGTGTTCATTTGTCCCGGATTACATGTTGGCGGCAATAGAAACGTCCATATTGAAACATTTAAATGGATGTGCTAGGTAAGAAGAATAAAATGTTAGATTGCAATTCACCTGCTAATAAAATTTAATCAACATAAAGTTTTTACTTTCTGCGTAGATATATTACGAACAAATTAATGTATCTTAATAAAAGCATAATAAAATAAAACAAGCAAAACAATCGGCGAAGAAAAATACAAAAAAATTATACGCTCATTTTAACTCACGTCGTCGCGTCGCGCCGGTAACAGTATATAAGTACATCTACTTGTCGCTAGATGGCGTTGCATGTAGTTTACGTTCCACTTTAGTCCTCAAATTTTTTGTATTTCAAGTGAATGGTAAGTGCTATTTATTTTAAATGTATAACTGTAGTGGTATATGCTGCAGAAGTTGGTAGAACTATGTTTAAAAAGTTTTTAATAAACATCGTTTTCGTCACTTAACAGTTCTACTTGAAATCAGATGAACTTTAAACGAGGACTAGGAAGGTATCGCTGCTGGCTACAGAGCAAGGAATGAGGAATTATTTCGACGGGTGCGACGCATAAGGTCTTAACGCCATTTTTATTGAAAATCCATATTTTACATTATCGTAATTACGAATATGAGTTTTATAAATTCCTGAAATCAGAATTTTAATATTACTTATAATTAACGAGTTTTAGAAACGCTTATGGTCGTATATTTTGAAAGTTACCACGCATATAGTTGCATTTCACGGTACGACGATATGCGTGGTGCTATTTGTTCGTGCGAGACCAATCAAGGGCAGTTACGGCCGTCGTATGTCACTGACGGAGCACGCAATAAAGTATGACATTTATTTTGTAAATAATATGAATTCTGAAGTGTTTTACGTTATGATATCAAGTGAGTTGTGATATGTTGATTGTATTACATTATTATAATCGAAATGAACCACTTACGATCATCAAGAATTTTAAATTTAGCACTTAACAAAAATGAAAAAAATACCTTTTAATGAATCCAGTCAAACTGGTAAGTTTTGGTTAATAATTGATTGTTTTTTATTAAATAGTTAGAAATAATATCGCAATACAAGCATATAAGATTAGATTTATTATTATATTTAAGTGTTTTTTTCGATATTTATAATTTTAATCTAGTTCCACGCATAACGTCGTAATGTTATAGTTACGATGTTATGCGTTGTTTTTTCATTGAAGGTAAGGGTCGTAACTACTACTTACGACTACATGCGTCGTTATTAAATAAAAATATCTGTGTTCTTATAGTCGTATGTAGAACATACAACGTTATGCTTGGAACTCAATATTAAATAAGACGTTATGCAATTTTTTATTTGCTAAAATCATAAATAAATTTAATATTCTGTGCTATTAATAAGTTGTGGTGGTTAATTAAATGATATTATATCTTTTTTAGAATCACCTGTTTAGCTGAAAACCGAGCATAACTGGAATTTGTACGAGTCAATGGTCGAGAAATCCCTGACTGGGAGCGGTAATTGTAATGATGTCAGAAAATTTCCCAAGAAGTACGACTAGCACTAAATAATTTATATGAAACTAGCTCATATCAAGACTTAATCCAACAATAGTACAAAGGCTGAATCTAGACGAAAGAAAACTTGGAAATATTCCTTAGCAAGAACAGAGCCTAATTCAGATAAACCTAATATTGTTTTGGTATGTAAAACGATGTTCCTCAATACTCTCTCTATAGGAGAGCGAACAGTTAATACGGCCATGTCGAAGTGGTTTTCAGGTAGGGAATCTATTTCCCCAGACCATCGTGGCGGTTCGAGAGGTGTTATCATAGATGAAAAGATTAAACCAGGAGTAATAAAGCATGTAAAAATATTTCTACCAGTTGAATCACACTATGTGCGCAAAAAGTCTACAAAACTTTACTTAAATAGCCGACTCAGGTTTGCAAATATGTTTTCTCTATATAATGAGTGGTGTAGTAGTGAAAATATAACAAAAAAAGCTAAATCAGCATGACAATATTGGGGTATTATAAATCAAAGATTAAATATTTTTTATTTTACAAACCCAAGCAGAATATTTGTAACGAATATTATGTTTACACGTAAATAAAAAATAATATGGCAGAAGAAGAAATTAATAAACAAAAAAAACATATGATATCAAAAGAATTAGCAAGAAATTTAAAGGAAAAAGATAAAACTTTAAAAACAATTACAGCATGCTTCGATTTTCAATAAATTCAGAATTGTTCTCATGGAAATGTTGGTTTATTTTATTATAAAATAAAATTATCGTTCCCAAATGTTACAGTTTTTGATCTAGCCAGTAAAGAAGCATATTGTTGCATGTGGCCAGAGATTAAGTTGTCTGCTTAAACTTATTGAGACTAAAGTATAAGTTAAGGAATTCATTTTTTTGTCAGGTAATTGTGCTGGGCAAAACCAAAATTGTATTGTGTTTTCATTTTATACTTATGCTCCTAAAAATATGGTGTAACAATAACTCATTTGTTCTTAGAGCGAGGACATACTCAAAATGAAGCAGATTCTGTTCATGCTTTAATAGAGCGAAATTAAAAAAATAAACTCATATATATGCCAGAACAATGGTATGCATTAGTAAGAAGGGCCAAAGTTAACACGCCTTATTATAATGTGATTGAGATGAGTATTACAGATTTTTATAATTTCAAAAAGTTATTGTATGGAAAAAACTGTATCAAAAACTCTAACAAACACAAAATAACTTGGACGAAAATCAAAGAAGTGGGAATAACTTCCAATGATCCGCATATATCGCTACAGCTTTGAAAACGAAGACTTATATATAACTTATATAACTTATACATTATATGACTTTATTAGTTACCAGAAAAACCTATTCATCACGAAGAATTAATAACCAAGAAAGTCTTAATAATTGAGATCGCTGTTATTTAGATTATTTGCCTATAACAACTGCAAATATGAGGATTTACAAAGTCTGTGCCGTGCACGCATAATACCGAAAGAATATAATAAGTAATATGAAAACACACGCAATACGATGAACGAAGAAAATACGGATATCGATTCATCTAATAATTTGTAGATTAATTAATTCTCGCGACATGTTTATAATGTTCCTGTCTAGTTTATTTGTTATACTCACGCTTTGTTTACTGCAGAACTTTCTTGTTATCATATAAATAAGTTAGTTTTTTTAATATCGTTTTTTAATCGTATTTGTAAACCATTAAACCCCGAAGTAACCCGGCGTAACTTGAAGGTAAGGAAATTTTACTGTCGCACAACGTCGTAACTTGTCGTAACTCAATAACATAACTCTTGCATCCCTACGCATAAAGTCATAAGTATGTAATTTCAGTATTTTTCATTAAATTACAATTCATTTTCTATCAATGATATTTGTTTAAAGATGACTTAAGGCACTACTAATTATAAGCTTGATTTAAATTCAAATTTCCTTCTCATTTTTGAGTAATGACAAAAGTAAACTTTAAATGCCCATACTGTAAAGTTGCCATATTCTGCATACGACCTTATGCGTAGGACCCGTCGATTTATAAGTACTTATATTACTTACATGACGTTAATGAGTTTTGATTGTCTGATTATACATAATATATCGTGGATTATAAAATGATATCAAACTTCATTGTGAGTTCATTACAATTTAACCAAAATAGATTTATGGTATCTATAAGAAATACGAGAATTTATAAGAAATGTTTTTCCAACCTCGCTTTAAAACAATCTATGATAACTAAATTAAAAAACTCATAATTTAAATACTTATTGCAGAATAACATAATTGTTTATGTAAAACAGATAGAGCTGATTAATTTGATATTAAAAGCATTCTTATGACGAAAGACGAAAGGGTATGACAAGAGTCATTAAAATAATCATCTAGATATGACTGCTTAGACATAAGTTTTAAAAATATAGATTGTAAGTAGTTAATAAGTGCTATCTATAACTCTGAGTAGGAAAACAAACACCTCGGTAGTTTCTTGCTGCATCTTCTCCCGGGCCCTCTCAGAGTAGGGCCTTCAGTTTAATTCAATTCAATTCAATTTTGCCCGAATATGGGTTAGTTTCAAAGGTATTAAAGTTATGTTCGTCTTGTTGAAGCATTGGCGTTACTTGCATGACTTTATAAAAAAGTATGTAAACCAAACCAATTTTGAATAAAGTTCATCATTCTTCAGTTGTTTCGATCAGGAGTTGCAAACCAGGCAGGTAACAAAAACGGTAAAAAATAAAAATCTGTATTGTGAATAATGAGGAGAAACTAAATGGTACATCGCATTTCAGCAAGTTTGTAATTTCTTCACCACGACAAAGCACCTTTCCGAAATGGTGGTAGAACTGGTAGAATAAAAAATAAAATGAATTTACATTTTGAATTTTCAAGGAAGGTTCAGTTGGATTCGAGGATGATAACATTTTCATGCACCCTAAGGTAAGGGCCAATATCACACAACTGATTCACCACACTTTGTTTCCACCTATTGCTATTATCACGTCATAGTAATTACCATCCTTAGGCAGTCGGTTACATATTTTTAAAATATCGAATTCTTTTGTAGTAACAAAAATAAATTATTTCTTAGGTGAGTAAGCCCGTATTACGAGCTACCTACAGTGTTGTTTTTTATCCTTTTTCCTTGTACGTTGCCAAGAGCTCCCATTAATTAGTCGTCTACCTACAGAATTCTTCTAGGAACCACACATGGACGAGGTTTGCTTTTTATTAGGTTTTTTACACTACACCGGCCCCATTACAACTGAAACCTCGCTCACACGATTTTCATCTTTACATCTTTCACTTAAGGGTGTAGTGCCGGCTCTATATTTTGTGAACATGAATTCATTTCGTGGAATCCTGAACTCCGTTTTGAATAAATTTGAGCTTTAATACCAAACATTAAGATTCAAATGAGTGGGCGAGTTTAATTGGACACGTAATGTCTTTATATGGACCGCATGTTACCTGCGTAGGTGTCGGGCATGTGCATTTCTGAATGGATTTTGTTACTACCATAATAATAATGGCCGCGTTTTGATCTTTTTTTACTTACCTAGTATTTAGTGGTTGGTGAAGGACTTTTTTATTTTTTATACTTGTGCATTATTAAACGTGCCTTTATTTAAATGAAGATTGGCATGTAGAGTTGTCCTAAAGATCGTTATATATTACGTTGGCATTTAGGTCTCTTAAAGATGTTTGAGAGGTCTTATTTGAGTGTGGGAGTTTGAGTTTTAACTGTTAATTTGGTTTATGTTAGATTACAATACATATCAATGTATTCTACAATCATACATATCAATTCAATAGTAGAAACCATTTTTACAGCTGAGTTCGTCCCGAAATGGATTTTAGCTTATCGAGTTAATGGCGTAAAAAACAATCATAATCGTACAGCCAATCACACCGTGATAATTTCTGACTTCACGGATTGAGGTAGGTACTTAATTAATGATCACACAATGTCATTTATAGACAATGGTTCATAGCCATGGCAAGGAGGTAAATCTGTAGTCAGCTTACTACTTCGACTCTGATTCATGGTTACGTAATTTACCGTTGCGTGCTTGCGTGGTCAATGTTTCATTAATCATGTAATAATTTAACCGAGTGAAAAAAATTGCACTATACCTATCTGATTATAAATACAGTGACATTTTGGATAGTGTAATTTCAGCAGTCCTTCATATCGAATTATGAATTCAATCATTATCTTCTAATTTAGAAACCTTCATTATATTAAGACGAGAGTAGTAAGCAAGTCTGTACCGCTGGAAGCCATATTAAACAAGGTGCTTACAGCTGATTGGCGGAAGCCGCCCTCGGCCGAGATCGCTCTACTCCACTCCACAGAAGATTTCAACTTTAATGATGTTTTAAACGTCTCCTACATTGTAGCACTACTATAAATTACAGAAGTAAGTGGTCTTCTTGTTTACAACTTCATTTAAAGTAGGCAATTACCTGTTACTTAGTTGCAGTTATACTTACTATCTACTCTTAATTAAAAACAAATTGTCCTCTCTTATGAATGAATAATTGAATGAGTAATTCGGGAAGGTTAATCGAACAATATTTAGTGTTCATCAGAAACCCTTATTGTCTCAGTGATAGGTTTTTGTATTGTAATCGTCACCTTTTTCTCTTTATCATTCTTATTACCATGGAATAGAGTACCTTAAGGCGCGTCTAACTAGATAAATAAATAAATAATAATAAATAACGCTTCACACTCATAGCCCCACACTAGGATTCCCTGTGTCGTGGGCGCCATGGACAACACACAAGACAAGGACACTCACACCCAGACCGAGAACAGAAATTCAAACTCATCATTCAATTTTCTGCCTCGCTGGGAATCGAACCCAGGACCCTTGGCGCGGCGATCTGGCATGGTAACCATTGCGCCACACGGGTCGTCAAAATGTAGATACTGGTGTAAAATAATCTCTCAGATGTACTCGTAACTACCCACTATTTACTTACCAGTCCAGTAACATATAATCAAGACTCGGAACAAAACAATAGCGGCGGGGACACTGGGGATCAACACCAACACCTCGCTCACCCACTCGCATATGCAGCGATGACGTCACGCGACAACCTGTCGCCCGCGCGTGTAATTAAACCCGTCCGAGGGCGTTAGGGACGTCCACTAGCCTTCACTTATCGATATTCAAAGGCTAAGATTAAATATCTGTTATAAATGTTACGTTGTTTAAACAATCTCTCTTTGACAAGCTTTTAAGTCAAAGAAAAGTCGACATTTAAGAGCCGTGTAGACAAAGATAACCATTTGGTAAAACTTTTAATCAAATTTAAACTTGAGAAATGTCTCTATGGTAAAACTTTAATCCGTGTTCAATAATAGTGTACACTGTACAAGAATCGCTCGTTAATAACAGACAACCTGGTCTTATAAGACCAGGACTAGGATATATCCTTTTTTTTCCGGGGGGGAAAATGCGTTACGCATACCACCCGGGTGCAGGGGGTACCCGAGTGGTTATGTGGGACTCCCGTATAGGCTAATGAGACCCACGGTATACCCACTAAAACCCCCCCATCTTCCGCCTCGCCGCCTTGTGACGGGGTTACGGGAACGCTTTCGCACACATCCGCGACCCCGCCAGCGGTAGCCGCCCACAAGCGGCTCCATCGCGAAAGCCCGAAGACCCTCCACGATGGGCGCACCAGATGGTAAGGTGCGCCTTCCTCCTCGGCCTCCACCAGTACTGTAGCAAACTCCCCCCGAGTTTGCTACTAGGAGGCCATGGATACCAGATAACTGGTACCCGGTGGAGGATCAGGTCTGTGGTGTGGATAGGGCAAGCGGCGCACCGTAATACCGACATGCCTCTTCCTCTGCGGCCCCACCAATGCCGTTTCGGCGGAACGGCCCCACCAGCTCGCAGGGGGTAGGGAGAGTGGCGCACCGTAATACCAACACGCCTCTCCCCCTGCGATCCCTCCACGGCCGCAGAAGATAGGGAGAACGGCGCACCGTAATACAGGCACCCCTCTTCTTCTGCAGTCCCACCTCCAAGCGCGTCCGCAGCGGACTTGTTCAGCCCGCTGGGAGCGCCCTCCTCGGGCCAGCCGGCAGCCCAAACAGGCCGGCCCTGGTTGCCTCTTGGCTTCACCGTGGGTGACCAGTCCACGGTTACTAAGCCCCCCCGCCACGACAAGGCGGACAACCCCCGGGGGGGGGAGGACTAGGATATAGCCTAGCCTAAGACCTTGCATCCCTCATAATAAGGAATGTGTGGAATTATGTGGAAACAATCGAGCCCATCAGTGGGGCAGTTGTAGGTTTTGATTGCAATATTTCTGGTTTTTCATTACCTGGATAAAAATTAATATACATACATAATATCAATGTAGAGTCGACAAAAGAATTAGGTATGCAGGTCATTATTCTAAAACCTTATGTTATTATTGATATTACAGATTATTTGTGTTATTATCAATATTAAATTCCCACCAAACGCCTATAATTTTAGTAATAAAATTATAGTCTAGAAAACACTAAACATTGTTGCGCAACACTTCAATTTAGTGATTCTTAACTACTATCGAAGTCTAATCACAAATATGTATGTATGTATAAACGTTGGATCTGAGACGAGTCTCAGAATAAGTTATTTCGTAAGCCACGTTATCGACAAATGATCATGCTGCACCTAGCGCCGACCCCCACGATACCTCGTTTTATTAAGGCGCGTTTTTTGTGCGGCACACGTGCTCGCCATACTAGCGCACCTCCCGACGCCGCCTGACGCCGCCCGACACCGCCATGCTGATTTCTCACACACACTACTTCCACATCACATTCCGATATCGTTAATCAGTTTCTTCATGTTAAAATCAAAATTCAAACTCATTTAAGCATGTGGGTATTTTTTCACTACACTTATGAACTTTTTTATCTACTTCCATTTCGGAAAGGTGCTTCGTTATAGAGGAGAAGAAATGGTAAAAAAACCTCCTCAGAATTAAATTAGATATGTTATTTAGTGGGGTATTTGAATTTTGTAAAGAGACGATTTATTCTGTCTTTGACAGTGGTCATAAAACAATAGTAGACTAGAGTAGGCTTCTTCATTAAAACACAGGAAAATGTAGCTATTTTCCTTTAGCACTTGATTCGTTTAAATATAGAAACGATAAACAAGACATCACTACACTAAAGGAAGGGACAGTTAACTATGAACTACGACAATTAAGTAGTTAAGTACTTACAATATTATCTTTTTTATTACCTACTAGCTAGTTACTTATTATTATAATTTAAGATAATTAGTAGATATGTCACATTTCCCCGCGATTTCAATAACCTTTTAATAAAAGTCACAAACCGTGCCCCATCCAGCCATAACTCACAAGAGTCATCCAGAGACATCGCGCCAGATACCACACATAGGTAATTCACCGCAAAACTTCCGAAGCCATAAACGAATCGGCAAGTTTTCCAATCTCGTCTCTCCCTCATATTATTTTCTAACTATTTTATTGCAGCCTGCAATCTTCTGCGGCGAGCAAATAAAACTTACGACATTGTTACTTGCAGATTTAGAAGGTGTAAAAATGTTAAGGGTATTGAATTGTATTAGTACTGAGTATTTTGAATGCTGGGTATGTTAAGAAAACATGAACCTCTGACATCGATTCTGATCTGATTTAACTGATCAAAGTAGAATTTAAATATATAGGTACCTTCTACATATTCTATGAATCCTATATAATATCTTGAATATAATGATTGAGGCTAATTTGGTTCCGTAGTTAAAAATAGGCTGATAAATCTGTTTTTTGCATTTAACTTACAGCACCGAATATTGATTATTTTGTTGTGAACTAGGGCGATAAAAGTTAAGGTACCTATGGTATAGGTATAGGTATAGGTAGGTTACCTATATTGCGATGAATTCAAAACCTTTCCACCAGTAGCCACATCTTTGATTCGAACATAATGTAAGAAACAACATCGCAATTACATGAATAATCCAGGAGTAAATGCATCATAAATTATGCAATGTCCGCCCCAGCTGACCTGGTTTAGCTTTACTATGCTAAGAGGCTGTGATGGTCGGGTAACGTGCCGTGACGTCATCAAAGCTGCCCCACTCCGCCAACAGCCCGTGACGTCCCCGCGGACCTTCCGATGGGCTGAAGGACCCACCGTTAATGTAGCCACTGAAATATTTCGCTATGTAACCTATCTAGTAAGTACGTGGTTTTAGTCAATGTTGTGTTTTATTCTCTAAATTTTTACTCTCGATTCATGTGCTTAAGGTCTGTAAAATGGAGTTCTTACAATCAATGTAACCTCCTCTGGTGTTTTTTGTAACGAAAAAAGGATAAGCTTTAAAAATATAACCTGACAGTGTTACGGACTTTATGATATTTATACCACATATTTATAATGAGGTAGCTCTATACCCCCGTACTAAGATGTTCCGTAACGCCAATAATCGCAAGAAAGCATGGGCCTAAAATTAAGACAACACAAACACATTAATTCTTGCCTGGCCGGAATCAAACTCGAGAATCCTTCGTTCGCAGAATCACTATGAACTGAACTACACGGGGTCGTAGAATTCCATATCATAAATATTGATGAACAAAACAAAAAAACGCTGATGAAAGTTTTCACCTGAAACACAAAAATTCACCATTCAGTCATGTTTGGGCCGCGTTATCACGTCCTCGTATAAACAGCGGGCACAGGTTTTTGCCCGAAACCAGTTTTTCCAGCGTGAATTCATTTCAAGTTGGAAAAACTCCGAACACCTCTTTTTTCCCCACGAACTGAATATGAAATCCGGACGCAAAGTTACAGTAGAACGCGCCGTGCTCGCCTCTACTTTGTAATCAGAGGCACTTTTTTGTAAACTGTGCGAAACAGTTTTAAAGGTTTCAAATATAATTTTGGTTGTGACCGCGACAAAACTTTTTGTGGTTCGAGATATTAGTTATCATATTAAACTGTTCATCATTATTAAACTATTCATATAGGAATGACTATGAGAACTATAATAGATTAAAAAATATATTTTGAGGGAAATGACCTTTTCTTTTGTCGAGAATAAAATGAGTTTGTTAACAATTGATCATAGTGGAAGTGACCGTTGAGAATAGAACTCTCACTCATCCGGCAAATAGGTACCTACTTAATGATAATAATTATATTCGTCTTATTATTGCTAGGTAAATGACGCCTTCCTCCCCACTTGTATCACAGGCATCACAGCACTAAGATTCCTTGTATGGCAGGTGGCAAGCTGGCAAGGATACACAATAACACATGACAGACGTCCAAACCCTAGAACCACAGACATATTCTAGATACATGTCTGTGCCTAGAACACACATTTGTCCGTTACACACACTTACGTAAGTGTCTATTCAAGCAGGCGGCGGCGTGACAATTCTCTAAAGTCATAGAACTCACACACCAAACCCACAAATCACACATTAATTACGATTGAACCAGTGATTAATTTTCTTAATTATTGTAATTTGATACCTGCTCTATAACTAAGTACGTGCATTAATTTTTAAATTAGGTACTCAATTTATGTGTCAATACATAATCTGTACTTTAGTTAATTATATTCAAGAATTACCTTATTCTGGAAATTAATTTAGTACCTTTCAACAAGAAGACACGATCAGTAGCGATTATTACGTTGTATCTATTATTATGATTGTGTTTCAGTGGGTACGCTTTCATCATCAACATCGTATTCCTACTTTAATTCACATGTTGCTTACTTAAACATTAGTAGCACACACAACAATTGAAATTACATCTTTTTTCTCTCGTGTCGTATCTCTTGTCTTAACGTTTCTAAAAAACTCTTCTGCTCAAGACAACTCTTCTGCTTACTATGTAAGTTTAAACATTATAATATTAACTCCGTGCAAACAATATTTAAAAGAAAATGTTAAGGTCTATGTCCACTATATCATTCCATACGGAACGGTTTCATGAAACCACTAAGTTTGCCTGTAAACGACAAATATTTGGGACAGCCATCTTATTTCTCGTATGGTAAAGGCATCGTCGATGCTGCTAGCCAAAAAGGAAGCCTGGTACTACATTATTTTTGGCTCTCCGATACAGCCACTAATCAAATATAAACATTCCACGGATGTTCGTAGAAAGATCTCCCTCCTCGCCTTCTCTAGCACCATACAAGAGTACCATCGGGAATCGGGATTTAACCGGATGGTACAGGAACCAGTGACCATTTAAAAGAGGAAGGGATATTCAGCAGGATGCTTCGCCAAATTATATTACTATGTTGGCTTGTGTTGACTTGCTTACTGATAGAGACTAGTGGGCAGAGGTCTTTATAAGATACGCTCCCGACGCGGGGCCGATGCGGGGCCGGCGCGGTGGCACGGCGGCGCTACGCAATCTGCGCGGGCAAAAGCGGAAAATTAGACTCAACACGGACACGTAATAAGATGTCCTCTGCATTCTACGCTGCAGCAAATGTTACAACATTGTTTTAAATAATTTCACTGTCTTTTCACTGAAGAAGATCTTGCACGAAATGGAGTTGTCAGTCGCACCTAATAAAAGTTTATCCTGCTGGAAAATAGAAGAGATTATGGCGCTAGGTCCCACCTTAGAACTCAGTACCAGAAAGTTTAAATTTTGATGGTCCTCATGCATGGTGGTAGGTAAGCTACCCGCCTGGCCAACTCTTCTAAAATTGACCATGAAATGTTTACACGACTTTTGTTCTCGATACCAGGGAGCCATTAATACGCGTTACCTTTTCTTTTTTGGCCAGTAACGCGGATTTTATGTTACAGTTGTGTATGGGTAACAGTGACAGGCAGACCAGCAGGTTGCTAATATGGGTGGATTTCAACAAACTCGAATTTTGCCTAATTACAGTGGCGAATTTAAATTTGCTGTTTCTGATAAATTTTTTTGGCCTAAATAATAGATAAAGAGTAGTACTAATTAATCATATACTAGAGATCGAAAAAAAATTATTAGTTCATGAGATATTTCCATTTGAAATTATCAAATGCCACCGAAATTATTAAAGGACCACCGGAATTAAAATCCAAGCCACCGAAATTGATAAAATTTAAACTTGATGTTTCTAATACACTTTATTTGGCATAAATAATATGTAAATAGTAGTGATAATTAGTCATATAGTAGAGATTGAAAAAAAAATATTTGTTCCGGAGATATTATCAAGTTACACTATCAAATGCCACCGAAATTAGGACCACTGGAATTAGAATTTGATCCACCGAAATTGATTTATGCCCATGAGAAATCATAAAGGCAGGATCATTTAATACTTTAAAGATATTATGTACATTTTGAAGAATAGGAGTCTAGATGAACAGACTCCTTTTAGCGGTAATTAGACAGGCCCATTGCACTTCTGAGCCACGTTTATAAGCTGTTTTCGAGGGTCCTCACAAATCGCATTGCACGCAGGCTTGACGACTTCCAGCCTCCCGAACAAGCAGGATTCCGAAAAGGCTACAGCACCATAGACCATATACACACATTGCGGCAGATTATACAAAAGACCGAGGACTATAACTTGCCGTTATGTATAGCCTATGTGGACTATGAGAAAGCCTTTGATTCTATCGAGATCTAGGTGGTACTAGATTCTCTCCAGCGGTGGCGGATCGACTACCGGTATATCGAGGTGTTGAAGTGTTTGTACTCATCCGCCATCATGTCCGTCAGAGTACACTACACAGCAACGAACCCCATCCAACTGCAGAGAAGTGTCAGACAAGGATGTCATATCCCCAAAACTGTTCACCGCTGTGTTGGTAGACGTGTTTAAGCTGATGGAGTGGAAACAACATGGCATTAACATCAATGGCGAATACATCACACACCTACGATATGCCGATGATATAGTCATCCTGGCGGGTTCCCTGGAAGAACTTGGTACAATGCTCGGGGGACTTGAACAGCGCCTCACAACGGCCCACCCGTTCTTAAATCATGTCGAATGTCCATGTCACACCCGTATCGGTTGTTGTTGATGGCGTTGCTCTCGAAGTTCTAGACGAATACAATTACCTGGGACAAGTGATCCAGATGGGTAAGTCCAACTTCGAGAAAGAAGTCACTCGTAGAATCCAACTTGGATGAACTGCGTTCGGGAAACTCCGTCATACATTGTCGTCCAAAACACTACTTCAGTGCCTGAAGTTTAAGGTGTTCGAGCAGTTTGTGTTGAAGTGGCAATGGACGGGCCACATAGTGCGAAGGACAGATAACCGTTGGGTAAGAAAGGTCCTCGAATGGCGCCCACGTCTCGGAAAAAGGAGCATAGGATGATAGGACGCCCCCCAACCAGGTGGACTGACGACCTGAAGAAGACAGCGGGCATCCGCTGGATTCAGAAGGCTCAGGACCGGTCAGAGTGGTGCAAGTTAGGGGAAGCCTATGTCCAACAGTGGACCTCCAAGGGCTGATAGATAGATGGAGACACGTTTGTATTTCTATGGCCTATACTTCCCTATACGCTTTGATTTGCCACCAGAGCCACCGAGATTGCGCCACCGGACTTAGAATCAGAAACAAAACTTGAATTTTAAAGAAAACTTTTAGTCACAGGTTAACTTTTATTTCACAATTGTAGCTGAAAACCGTTAATGGAACCCTCCATAAAATTTCTAGATAATCTGCTTTGTACTTTTACTAATATACATGACATCGGAATTGGATGATTTTGTATTCCTGCGCCACCGCAGTTAGTACTTACATGTTTGGCAGGAAAATTACGCAGCCAGTCGGTCATCCTAACACGCAGTTTGCAAGAGCACAACTGAACGGTGCGGGGAGAGCCAGTAAGGTGTCTTCCAAATCGTGAAGTAACAAGTAATGAAGTATACAAAATGCGCCACCGGTATTGCTTTTTTTTGTAGGACATTTTTAAAAGATGTTTTAAGAGCTGTTGTTTAATCTTAAATTACTCCATAAATATATATTAGTTGTGTTATTTAATGTATTTCTAAAAAACATTCCCTTTCAATGAAATTTATTTACCAAAAAAAATTAAATTAATAAAATATGTAAATAAACACAGTTTGGACAGTACACCGGAATTAGATTTTAGGTCTTAGATATTTTTTTATTAAGAATCTATGTATTAAATACCTCTGAATACTTCACTATCATGTAGATCACTACTTAAACTACCTATATATAATTATGCATAATTGTAGTTTACCTCCACACATTAATTTTCAACCTCGCCGTCTCAAAAGTACACTTGGGAAATTCACCCATATACTTATTTGTTAGCTATTTACTTAAAAATTACTAGCTTTTTGAAGATGCATTTAAAACATTTCACTGTTCATTTTAGAAGCTTAGAAGCCATTCATGACAAAACCCCACAATTACGCATGAGTAACTTACCGCTTAGAGCTTAGCGTTCATAGCCCAGCGGCTTGCGTCGATTCTAAGCTAAGTGACCGATAAAGTTAAGTAACAGCGGGTGCGGTCGGTATTTGGATGGGTGACCGCTAGTGGCAAAAAATTCTTGAGCGTTTCTGTGCTTCAGAGGACACATAAAGCCGTCGGTCCCGGTTGTTATCATAAGATAACAGTCGTTAAGCCATCTCAGAGGCCCTCGGGTGGTTTGAAAACTTCCGACACTCGGGTTGGCCACTAACCCCTCCACCAATCCGCACTGTAGCAGCGTGGTGGAGTGTGCTCTAGGCCTCCTTAAGAGAGGAGATTACCCGTGCCCAGTAGTGGACCATTAATGGGTTGAAGCCAAGTAACTTAGCAACTGCTGAGATTACAGGGTGGAAGAGTACAATTATGAGCGGTAAGGTTATAGTCCACGGTCGATAATTTTTGAAAACAAAAAAAATTATAATAGGATGAAACCTATTGCAAAAGGAAGAGAATATAACAAAAAATAAAGGAAAAATAATTTACGGGCGATCTGAGGTCGGGAAGTGGGGGGGAGGGGGGGGTTTAAGGGTAAAAAACGGTTTATCTCAATTTCCAGCAAAACTATAAGTCCTATGGAAAAAAGTTAAATGGCAAAGTTATAGGTAATAAAAAGGTCTACAATTTTTGTATTTACACTTTTTTCACATAACCTCAAAATTTATGTGAAAAATTCAAAAAACCAAGTTTTTGGTTTTTTATTTTTATCTTTTACAAAAATATTTTTTTTTAAACGAAATTTTGTGAAAACTTACCTTTTTATGTCCCAAACATACTGTAATTTTTTTGATTTAAAATATTTATTTTTTCACCTTATTTTGACTTAATATCAAAAAATCACCCTAATTTTCAATCGAAAATTCACCTATCAAAATATCCGCTTTTTTAAAAAAATCTGTGAGCTTTTTATTTGCTAAAATCTCTACTTTCTGATGGTATATAAAAAAATATACACTGCCATGTTAAATTTTCTCAGAAAATGCAATGAAACGACAACTATTTTCACAAAAATTATTCGAGTTCGAGTTTTTAAATATATATTTTTAATATTTATGTACAATTTTGAGCCATTTATTAAAATTTACACTTTAATTAATCGAAAAACGTCAAAATCCATGTTAAATTAATAAATTAATAAGCAAAAAAATTACAAATCCATAAAGATTGCAAGAAACATGCAAAAATAGTTGTCGTTTCATTGCATTTTCTGAGAAAATTTACCATAGTAGTGTATATCTTTTTTATACCATCAGAAAGTAGAGATTTTAGCAAATAAAAAGCTCACAGATTTTTTTAAAAAAGCGGATATTTTGACAGGTGAATTTTCGATTGAAAATTAGGGTGATTTTTCGATATTAAGTCAAAATAAGGTGAAAAAATAAATATTTTCAATCAAAAAAATTACAGTATGTTTGGGACATAAAAAGGTAAGTTTTCACAAAATTTCGTTAAAAAAAAAATATTTTTGTAAAAGATAAAAATAAAAAACCAAAAGCTTGGTTTTTTGAATTTTTCACATAAATTTTGAGGTTATGTGAAAAAAGTGTAAATACAAAAATTGTAGACCTTTTTATTACCTATAACTTTGCCATTTAACTTTTTTCCATAGGACTTATAGTTTTGCTGGAAATTGAGATAAACCGTTTTTTACCCCTTAAACCCCCCCTCCCCCCACTTCCCGACCTCAGATCGCCCGTAAATTATTTTTCCTTTATTTTTTGTTATATTCTCTTCCTTTTGCAATAGGTTTCATTCTATTATAATTTTTTTTCACTTTTCATTATTTTTAAAGGCTTCTACCCTGGTCTATTAGCTTGAATTTATCTCAAGGATATGAAGTCCCTTACATGCCTTATGAAGAACTTTCAAGCTAATCGAATTGTTCACGATGAAAATTAACTTGTAGGCAATACTTAATTGTGTAATAAAAAACTTGAAAACGATAATAAAATTTGCTACCGTGTTCATAACAGAAGAAATTTACAGATACCTACTGCAATACTGCGAAATTTCTCGACGCTGGGCTATCTAACAAATTATTTTGGTCGTAAGGCGTCGGGCGTCGATACGGCGGTGGGTACATTTGCATAAAACAATCGTCGCAAGTGTGACGGTAAACAACGACACATTAGCACACGTACGGCAAAGAAATATGGCGGACGAGCGCTCGCAGGATTTGTGAGCTGTCGCGGGTTTATTTACCGGTTTCGGTTACAGCACAGCGGTGGGGAATATTGGGGGTAAACACAACTATTTCTCAATGTGAACTTCTGCGATACTTTCGGGGTTAGCAGTAACAAACTACCAGATGACCCATAGTGGTCAGTGGCGTCAGTGCTCGAGATCTGCTGTTGCAGTTACCAAAGATTTTTGATATATCTATGGAATTGGATTCATTTTAGTACTCGTGCATGTTATTTAAAAAAGACTGCATTATTAATCATTTTGGTAATTTTATTAGGACTCACAAGCACAACAAACCCACTGCTAGGACCACCAAACCACTAGTAAGACCACCAGTCTACTCTAGCCAAAGATTATGTAGGTGAGGCCTACCATGGTACACTTCACAAACGATATAAATATTTTGGAAAACTCACTAAATGATTTTCTTTCGTCACATCTTCCTCCATAGAAAGATGAAAAGTTGAGTGCAAAATTTGAACTTTAAACTCCGTGATTAAGTATCTAATGATTTGGGAAACCTAAATGTAGAGCTAGTGAAATCTACCCAACGGTTAAACTTATACCTGATTACCTTTTGTTTCTTCCCTAATGTATAATTAAGCTATCCATTAAGAACTTACAAAGCCATGTATTTTCCCGAAATGAGTCGAAGTAGAAGCCAATTTGACGCTGAACGTTTAATGTGACACGTTAAAGCGAGGTTAAACCTAGGGGCGTCTGAGAGCAATATTATATTCAGCACCTTGGTAGCAACACCTAAGGTCGTAGGAGAGGGGGTTAGGCGCGGGAGGGGGTGAGTTTGAAGACAAATTGTGTGGGCGCGAGGGGGGAAAAATGGCGGCCGTACTTACCTTATGTTTTGTAAATGACGAGGTCCTCCGAATAGCGGAAATATTATAGTAAGATGCCAGCGACCCTTTTTCGTCGGTGGACGAATGATACGTAGTTAGATATAACGTCAAAAAGGCACAATTATAGAACAAAATAAAATATTATAGTTGCTCGTGCAAAAATCTGGTAACAATTGTAAATAATAGAATTCAAAAAAAATATTACTCATTCCGAAATTAGATTTAAATAGGAATAGATAATCAACCATCGTTATTACATTCCACTTCGTTATTTATAATACCTTATGTTTTTATTTACGTAAATAAAAACTTAAGGTTCCATGAAGAAAAAAGTATTAAATCCCAAGAAAGAATTCTATTAACCAATCGAATATCTGCAATTCAGGCACCGTATTAAACCACGGTCATTACAAAAATGCAGGAGAAATAAGAGTAACCGCCGCGGTGGTTACAATAAAACGTAATTTTTCTCAACCTGTTTTATTACTATCTCGAGCGAGCGCACCCACAATCGTACATAACATAGCTGGGTACATAACGCGGCTCCGTTGACCTACTTACGCCGCACCAATACCTGCCACCGCGAGCCCACCTGCCAGGTGTCTAATGACGCCAACGACGACCATTGGAAGGTTCCCAGCCAACCACGACTCAGGTGTATTCTCAGGTGCTCACAGGTGATTTTCCAGCCGCGCACCGCTAGGCCACGCCCAGTTTATCGACCTGCGCAGGTGTGGTGCGCGGTGATTGGTCGGTGAAGGTGAGACCAGGTAACGACAGGTGCGAGGGAACACTCCCTCCTCAGTGCGACACCGGTGGCTCGCTGGGCAGGTGGCCAGGTGCGCCGGCTGTGTTGTGTGTCTTGTCCGGGGTCAGGTGAAGTGCGCATGTGTTGGTGCCATTGATGTTCTCGAGGTGTGCTAAATTTAGACTGAGGTGCCGCGCCCTTTCGCGGAGGTCAGCAGGATCGGTGCGGACGAATTATAAGGTTTGTTATTTTGGCTTAGCGGTAACTTCAGTACGATAGCCAATCACGACAAATTCGCTTTAGCGGGTGTTAAATAATTCTTATTTGAGTTATTAGGTGTAGGTAAATTAGACCGTATTATACGTAATTATAATAATTATTATACTCGATGATAATAAGCTTTTCCTGCTCGTAGCTCAAAATTGTTGTCTAAAGTTATGTGGTCAATACACAGCTGTGTTTTAAATATCAAAAATGTTCCATTAAAAGTAGATTAAAGAATCAAGAAAACCTAGAGTACCTACCTACCTCACGTAATGATCTAATATTATTATGTCGGTATGTTTTTGCTTTGCGAAAAAATGCGATAGGTAATAACCGTTGTGTAGTATGTATGTATGTAAGTACTTAATAACAGGTAGGTAGCTCGTTAGTAGGTATATTATAACGAGACTTTACCTGATATATTATTATCGTAAGTACCTACGTAGTTTTGACGTGAAACTTGTGAAATTACTTATTCAAACAGTTCTGTAAGAGCAATGTTTTGCACCTAAGAAGATAGGCTTTTTTTACTATGAAAAAAATTAAGAAAGTCACGAAGTGTTGTACTGAAATCTATGTCGTCATTTTCTTCATTTTTAAAATAACAGAAAACTTAGGGTTTCTATCGATATTTGATTACCTTTCCTTCCTAAAAGTTAGAGGTGCGTACAAGACTCAAACCCAAATCAACCGAGTGTAAAGCTGTATTTGAAGCTACTGAGCTATCACTATTTCCAGATATTATCTCTCCTAAAATACTCGTTGCAATATTCCTACGCTGAATTTCACAGAAAATGTTATACCTTTGTGAGAGCGCTGTGTAGGTAGAGGTGCCCGTAATAAGAGAACCCCCACCCCCTCCCTTAGCCCCACGGTGTGGGAGGGGGAGGGGGAGGGGAGGCTTTGAGCGCGCTCATTACTAGCGCTTTAGATAGTCTAGGCACCTCTTAGTGCTCCTGTAATTAGCTAGTACGATGAGAACTATGTTTGTTTCGAGGTATCTACGTGTTTATAAGATGGCGTATTCCCGGCTTTGCTTCAAGTAATTATCTTTTGCACGATTTTAATTAAACAACGTGCATATTATCTACTTTTGGAGGCAAATATAAGACTTAATTTACTTATGACTGGAAACAAACAACATGATGCACCCATAATATTACAGGTACCTACAACTAGTTGGAAGGTTAAAACACCTTCAAAAATATGAAATATGTAGAGCTCCGAAGATTCCATTTTAGTAATAATTCCTTATACCTAATATAAGTTTTCTACTTTCATTTAGATTTACATGAAGCGCTCATAGCCCAGCGGCTTGCATCGATCCTAAGTGATCGTCAAAGTTAAGCAACAGCGGGCGCGGTCGGTAGTTGGATGGGTGACCGCTAGTGGCAAAAAATTCTTGAGCGTTTCCGTGCTTCGGAGGACACTTAAAGCCGTCAGTTCTGGTTGTTATTATAAGATAACAGTCGTTAAGCCATGTCGGGTGGTTTGAAAACTTCCGACACTCGGGTTGGCCACTAACCCCTCCACCAATTCGCACTGGAGCAGCGTGGTGGAGAGAGACCCGTGCCCAGTAGTGAGTAATTAATGGGTTGAAGCTAGATTTACATCCACAGGTTTCATTAATTGTTTGAATCCAAATATCATCGTTGATACGAGCGACAGAGATAATGCAATAAGAATTTCTCTCTTGGAAACTGCAGTTACCAAGCTACGTTATTTCCTAGACAACTAGCATTACAGTTACAGACATTCCTGGGAGAATATTGAGTGTAGCTCAGGAGTTAATTCGACAACACTTACAAACGTTTTGTTGCATGTCAACAATAACCATAATGAAATGAAATGAAATAATCTTCTATTCATGTAGGTATCACTGATACACTTATGCACATAATTTTTTTTATCTACCAGCTTTTCGGAAAGGTACTTCGTCATGGAGGAGAAGAAAAGCCGTAAAGAAACTTCTCAGCACATGTTTTAACAGTAAAATTTTTATTTATTACAAAAATAGGTACTTATTCTCTAACCTAAGCAGAACTGGTTACCTCGCAAGCATCCTTATCATTTAAATATTCATCTATGTAATAATAACCCTTGCCTACGAGTTAAGTTTATTCACTTTACTTGAAAGATTCCACCGGCAAGTTACGTATTTGTTTTGGGACTTTATTATAAAATTTTACACCGAGCCCCATAAAAGAACGCTGCACTTTAGAAAGACGGTACGAAGAGGCAGCCAATTGATGCATAAGTACTTCTTGTTTGCCGATTTGAAAAATCACAATTTTGTTTTTAAGCAGTTATGTTATGTAAGTGCGGCTTCTTAAAAGCATGATTAATGGATGGTTAAGCAAATAAGAGTTGCTACTTCCATAACAATGAACAGAAGTATGATAAGTAAGAAATGATTTATTTTGATACATTTTACCTACTTAGTCAACTAAGATGTCTATGATACATAAATACACGTAAAGAATAAATCTGTAACAAAATTTCAGATCTAGTGGTGTCGTAAAGCTGCTACTACTCCGCAACTTAATAACAAACAGTTCACGTCGTAACGAAACTCTTTCTTGCATCCGACGTCATTTACTGTCACCGCTCCATAAAATCACAGGCTAAGGCTAAGGGCGATGTCGTTGTGACAAGAGGAGCGAGGGGAAGTCTTTACTGCTGAGAGGGGGGCAGGGAACCAACGCTGACCACTTACCATAAACGGGTTCGTCGTTATAAATGGAATTCAGCATCGATATTTTGTTTAGATCCAAAAAGAGTAAGCCTTCGAGTTCCTTAAGGCACCAATATTTTCCGCCCCGCTTATAAAACCATACCCTGACTTCCCACGACTTGTTTTACAGCTGCAGTAGGTATGAGTGTTATCAAATTTGTTATAATGGTGCAGTCGGTTTAGTTTTATTTTTTTACAACTGCATTGCTTGCTTGCTTGCTTGGCTTGCGTTCAAATAGACTAAATACAGGTACAAAAAATGGGGGGTTACTATTGCAAAGATTTGTAAACTACTCAGACTAGCTACATGTATTACAATAAAAAAATTGTGACGTCTAAATGCAATTACAAACGAAGCTGAATGTTCTCTGCAATAATCCATGTTATATAGAAACTGGAGATGTGATCGGTCACATCAAGTTTCTATAATCGCGGCGTGTCACCGCTGAACGAGTGGCTTCCCCTGCCTGTTTGCCCGGCGTGTTTAGCAAACCTCTCGAACCTGCGGCTGCAAGATAAACAGTGGCCACCAGTCAGGGCGGTGTATGTTACTGGTGATTGCCAAGTTATTTTTAAAAGCTTTTATTTAACTTGCTTTGTTAGATTGTTAGCACTTAGCACTTAGGGTACCCTACCCTACTCATACCTATGAGTTAAATTTTGTTAGTTGATTTATACTTCCTTTAATCCGTAGGTGAAACTTTGAATTTTGCCTTAGTTCCCATGTCAATGCATTTTTAGGGTTCCGAAGTAAATCGGCCTGTCCGTCCATCCGTATGTTTGTCCGAAGCAAAGCGTTGAAACCCTTAGTGCTAGAAAGCTGTAATTTGGCATGAATATATACAGATATACATATTTATGAAAACTCCAGAATCGTAGAAAAAATATTGAAAAACAATTTTTTTATTTATGAGGATGAATTTTTATTCGTCGCATACCCTATAGTGCGGGGTATCATAGGAAAAATTCTTCTAAAAAATCTTGGGTCAATGGGTATTCTATGAACATTTTTGGAATTCGGGGTCCGTTTACGAAATATTTGGCTTTAAAGTAAATTTGGGTTATAGTCAAGTGCCCCCCCCCCTGCTAGCTAAACGGTTGGAGTTGAACATGTGAATAAATTCTCAGTAATAGGTTATATGATGAATTTACAAGGAAAACTATCTTATGCTTATGTTAGCATAAGTAGTTAATGAGTAATAGCCGATAAACTTCGGAACTCTACATTGCACGTGGCCTGACACGCACTTGCCCGGTTTTTATCATTATGGTGATAGATAATACGCTCAGGTTTGGCGTACCTACGTAATAAAATAAGCCTAACCTAAGCGATATACCTACTAAAAAAATTAACTGGAGGTAAAGTATACTTGTGTTAGTGTCCAATACCTTGCCATGATAGTAACAGCTTACAGCAACTCGCACTGGAGCAGCGTGGTGGAAGATACTCTATGCCTCCTCAGTTATTACGAGAGGCCTGTGCCCTTCAGTTGATCATTAATGGATTGAAGCTGGTTGTGAACATCAAATTATAGTAAAAACTATTAAAGTCTTTCGCCTGATACTTGCACCAACTGTAACCTATGAACGTGACCAAACACCGTTGTAATGACTGGACCTGTATGGTTTCTACGCACCTTACTTTAGTCATCAAGATACTGTGATCAGTTTTGCTTAGGTAGATACATTTACTATTAAACATGTCTTTCTGGAGATCGAAATAAAAAAATTAAACAACTATTTATTAGTGTAGCTACTTAAAATTAAACGCAAAACTTGAACATCTTCTCATTCAATGTCTTTTGTACCTGACGATAAAACGTCCTGTAGCTTCAATATCATAGCACATTTATCCCACGTTATAAAAAACAATAAAGACAAAGGTGCACTTTTCCTCAATCTCCACCAATCCGCACTGGAGCAGCGTGGTGGAGTATGCTCTAGGCCTCCTTAAGAGGAGAGACCTGTGCCCAGTAGTGGGCCATTAATTTGTTGAAGCCAAGCCAGGTGCACTTTTTATAAGTCAAACGTGAGCAATTTACAAAACTTCAATTATATTTTTCCATCTAAAGATTGTTTAGAACGTGAAAAACAGTTGGCAGTAATGAACGGAGTATAAAATGCCAACCGTAGTGACGTGAGTCGTGACATTCGATGCAGAGTATGCACACCGCACACGAGACCCTCGCGCTAGCGGTCACCGGTCACCCCGTGTTTGTTCAGCTAAAATGTTTGCGAGAGCGCCACTCGCGTTGACCCATAAAACTACCAGTTTAAAGTATCGCCTATACAGCTACCGAGGTTCAAGTATATTGTGTTTTGTTCGACAATATCAAGCTCTATCGCTACCTTTGTTGCTTTGGCTATAATAGTAAGGATTTACAATTTTGTAAATCAATTTATTCCTACTTCTTACTTTCAGATTTCAGGTATAACAGATAATTTAGTGAATAGCCACTCTGCACCCCTAAGTTATATAATCTAAGATATTTGACCAAAATGCTCAACGGAGTCGCTTATTAAGATTTTTCTTGGTTAGATAAAGATTCGTTATGTTTCATTAAACACCGGAACTTAAGGATCACTTAGTAAATGTGAGCAAAAACACGAACACTGTAGATATTGCTCATTACCACACCAGTAATAGTGGTAACAATGAGTGAAGGGTGTGGTCCCACTCACAGCGTTGGATCTTACAGTTAGGTATACCTAGTAAAAATACACACAAAAATGACTGTTACTGTTACGTGTGTAATTATTAAAAGCAAATAAAATCAAACTTTTATCCTAATCTTAATACCTCTATTTCCGCTTTCCGTAATATATTAGCAACGCTTTGTATACCTGCCTACATAAAAATTTGGTTGTACCTGCTGTCAATACAATTTCTTGTATTTTGCAAAATTGAATTAGCAATAAAAGAATAACCGGTTGCCAAGCTCGCTGTCATTAACAACCCACAAAGATGTTAATGCGAGACACATTAGCGCGCACTTCGCTTAGAAAAATAGTGCGATCATAGCTTTATTATACACCGCAATCAGTGATAATTGTACTCTCAGATGGTACTCGGATTTTGCCATAGGAAAAGAGAAAAATCAAACGAACTTTTTGTCAAAAAGTGTTATAAGTAGTCTTTACGTAGAACAGAGAGACAGAGAGCTTTATCAATTCTATCCAAGCCAACTTCCAACGTGTTCTGCTGTGACCAACTTAAAAGTTACGCTCTGAATCCCAAGTGAAATTTATGACAGGCATTTAGTCATTATTAAATCATTGTACCTCTTCGTTGTACTCAAACGAATGATGAAAATATGGATATCTTATAACTTACCCCTATATTTCTTAACTTCATAATCTCTCTCCAGCACGAACCTGTACGAACGCCACGCCATACCAGCTCGCTTTAAAGGCATAAAACGGGGCAGTAATAGCCCCGAGCCACAGCGAGTAGTTCTCATGCCACAAAAAAGTTATTACGTGGAGGATCGGACGAGCGTTACGGCCATTCACAAAAACGGTCCGACATATTGAGAGGTCGGAATGTAATAAAGCCTAGGTAATAGCGAACGCCCGTTTTTTATGCCCATTACTCGGTACCTCCGGGCAGAGCTGGCCTGGCGGAATAAGGACGTAAGATAAGTAGCATGGATATTAGTTCCAATTAACACAATACGTAAGAGTAAAATTTAAGACTGGCAATGTAAAAGAAAATCTTGTTTCTACACAAGGAGGCCGATATACAAATATTGCTTATACGGGTGAATAAACATGGCGACTGTCACACAGCATGTCAGCAATGGGGGGTCGGAGCAAAAGCCGACTTCGTATATCTTTTACAAAATTTCTTAGTTTTTTATCCGTTACTTAGTTTTCATGCAAGTAAATACAAAAAAAAATACTTACTCAGGTCTGTAATAAATCTGCCTAAAAAGAACCAAACACAGTTTTGTGCAGTGAACTGTACACTGTAACCTATGTACTCATTATCTTGTGTGCCTCATTTGACTCACTGATTACAATTTTTCGTGTAATGGCCAGTATTTGAGGTCATCGCCCATATTATTTTGTATTTTGCAATAAATTGGACTTACTTCCTCATCTATAACTCAAATTATTTGTTTGATCAACAAGGCAGTCACAAAACACAAACGAAGTCACTTCTTGATTCCCTTCAAAATTAATGAGTATTTTACGAGTGTGAAAGTCGAATGAAATCATTCCGACAACTCCACTTACGATATCAAAAGACGATCTTAAAAGACATAACTAATTACACTCGGCGGTCCAAACATTTCGGTCACAAGGTTAACAGCGAAATTTACTATCAGCTGTTTCCGTCATATTATTTTCTAAGACATGAGATCGTAGTGTCGTAATATATAAATTATCGTGTCCGGTGCTTTGAAGCGAATAGGAACAAATGAAATTTAATTTTTCAGTTGCGATATTATTTATTTGGTCACCTCGTGCTTAATTCGTTGGTTCCTCTGCTGATTACTCATTAGCTTTGAGAAGGTGATCAGCTGTTTCAATTAACTGAATTGGTAACAGTACGTACTTTTTACATTTTTATCATTTCAGTAGAACAGACTACTTTATATAGTAATTCGTTTAATTCGTTAGAATTGAATGCAAACATGGATTTCTTTTGAAAGGCGTGTATTGAATCATTTGTTCTCCAACATAAAAAGAGAAAATAACTTTATTTTAAGCCAGTTAAATCACACTTTTAGACAGCAACGCAGTATACTACTATGAGGATATTTTAATGTACTTAATCCTATGAATATTGCAGCGGCTTAATGATTTAAATACAGCAGTGGGCTGTGGTCAGGAAGATTATTTTAATATTCTGAAACAAAAAGTGTTAGTAAATCTTTTGATCATAGGACACGTCGGACCTACGTCACGCACTGAAAGGGTATATTGAATATTCGGGCTCAATTAACAGGGCACCCTGTATGGTTAATAAAGAGCCGCGCTTAGGGCTTTCATTACACCCTGTATAATGGCGCGTACAAATATTTTTAATCCTCGTGCCCATACATCTTCTGTAGTTCATTTTGCTGGCCGGTCCTTTTAATATAACCTCTCTGGCATTCAATATCAAACTTTAATTTACTAACCTCACGATCGCTTTTACGCTGCGGAGATCGTATTTAAAAATGACAACTGCAGTCAAAGCCAAAAGGAACTTTATGATCGTAGAAGTATGAGTTTATGTAGAATGTAGTCGCAAAATATATCATTCGTAGGAGGATGATGAAGCGTCTTTTTTTGAATGCATATTGCTTTTGCGTACGTATCCAGTGTTTATGGGCAGGTACGGTTTTGGTTTTGCTGTTTAAACACTAATTCGGACTCAATAAGTTTGTGTTTCAACATTATTTGCTTATTTTTTTTTTATTTTCATTGGTTGGAGTCATACTGACGGGAATGCCGGTCTTTTGTGACTCGTTTTTAAAAGATTCTGGCTTTGAAAACATTTGATGTTTTCCTACATTTTGTTGATGAACGTATTACGGTATTATTCTATACAAGAACTGAAGACCTAACTATCCCAGGTCAGCAACCGCATTTGAGTATTGAGATGTAGGTAATATCTCATTATCCAGTAGGTAGTTAGTATTACTGGCTTCGGTAGTTTCCACACTTTTTGTACGTACCTATGTATGTACCCAATAAAACTCTTTTCCTTCCTCTATTATTGTTTTTCTAAAAAAATTGTTTACAATATTGTAACGTTTTTGTCTTAAGTCGAAATATAGGACACGATTATATTATTGTCGTGTACAAAATGTGTTTTTAAAATTTACACTATATTTTTATGCAGGTATTTCGTCTAGTTTTATGCAATATGGATATATAACTTACAGCTGACAGATGATACCTAATAAGTAAAACATGATTTAGATAAGTATTGGAAAATACTTGAAAGGTAGTTACAATGGGTAAAAAGTTATCTCAAACAATAACCCTAAATACAAAATCTTCTGTACACGTCTATAGCAAATTTTAATCTCGTTCCGGAGCTATTCAATTCAAAATCACTCGAACGCACTTCAAAGTTCAAACTCACGTTCATTTGTCACAGTTTTCTTAAAATTTTCACCCTGAAATGACGTAGAAGCAATCGTTGTACAACCAAAAATCAAACTTACTACAGTGGTTAAAAGTACAAAATAGATTGTAACAATATATTAAACTTAAGTTTTATTTGAGGTAGGGTAGGAAGCGCATCGCACGCTCGGGCCACGTGGCGAGCGATAGTCGCAATTAGTTTCATTCATCGCTTGTCTTTCGGAACGGAAGGACGCGCGTGTCGTGTGCTCTTACCGCTCCGATGAAAATGAATTGGTTGGATTAATCGTTTCAATTGCCACTGTTTCATTCTGTGAATATTTTGCCACCGGACCAGGGGAGACCATAAAAATAAAAAGACTTCGGAATTAACTTTGTTTTATTTTATCAAAAATAATACTTACTACGTTTTATAATAGTTACATTACGATTTTCTTAAATTAATAAGTAACTTTACTTTCGTTTTACAACACAAAACGCCCTTTTATGATTGTAATAAAATTGTAACTGTAGATTACATACTCGTATTTAAAGCCGTATAATGTAAAATGTAAAAAATTAAATATTCATAAAACTTTTTTACAAAGTTCGATATTTAGTTTGGATGCAGCACGATCTGCAAAAGCAAGCAAAGTGATGGCGGGTTACTACTTTGTACTTCTCCTATCTACATTGATTTAGCTATTGGAAAGAATTCTGTGAAGTCATTATGAGGTATCTATTGCAAACAACTCTCTGACGCACGCATTTAGGTAATGTAGACCTCAATTCGAGTATCCTGCCAATCACATTTGATTTATGCCTATATTGTATTTCTGACATACATTCATCACCCGTAATCACAGCGCACCTAACAAAACACACGTTTGAAGTGGCTGGCCGCCAACCACATCCATCATTCCTGTGAATGCCATTCTGACCATTATGCTGAGTGTTACAATGACTATAATGGGATTCGCTATCAGATATTGGCAGGCACATACGGTAGCACGATTCATGGACAGCTAAACAATATCGAACTTACGAACCTTATGGGAGAGAGCCGGACGATATGGTCGCGGCTGCGATTGGGGTTCATATGAATTCTTATTAATGTTCTTCTTGTTACAGTTTATGTTTTGATGACCATCGGAGAAGGTATTATTTAATGAACTTTCCCATGTTCCGAAGAGGTATATGGAATGGTCAGTCCCAGTTATAATTTAGCAAATGATAAAGCTTCGTCCAATTTTTGGTTAGTTTCAAAACTATTGACATTTCTCTTTAAATTGTTTAATTAACTAAGCAATAGTTCATATACATGCAACTTCGGTCTAGATGTAAGTACTCAACTGCGAGACTCGGCAATGCCTATGCAACTAACGCCACTGAGTTCAACCAACGTTTTCGGCCATATAATAAAACAAACAAGAATTAAGTATTCTCCCTCCACGCCCCACGCCCCATACCACACGATACCGACGCGCAACGTCGTTATCAAGGCCACACTTATAATCCGCCTAGAAAGTCTGCCATTAGCGAATGTTACAAACAGATCTATAGAAAGGTAATGATGCGAGGTAGTATACAAATGCGGGTAAGTTATTACTCCGCGTGCTATTAGGGTGAGCAGAGCTTCAATAAATATTCATCGTCGTCCTAATGCCTATGGAACTGGGGTGATCTGTGGAACTGCTATTCTATGAAGTATAAACTTTGTTTCTAGTACTTATATTTACCAAGGCAGTGATTGTAGAGGTTTGAACTATAGCCTCCGAAATAAGAGTCTTGAGTTCATATCCTACAGACGCATATACGCGTCATCTTTTTCGAAATTATGTGCATATTATGACGTGTGACGCAATTTTTATCATGCTGGACCGCCGTTTAACCCGTCTTGGGTTCGATTCCCAGCGAGGCAGAAAGCCAAATGATGATTTTAAATTTCCTGAAGTGGTTTTGTCACCGGATGGGTGTTGTTCTTTCTTCCATTTTGTTCACACTTCTCTTACCCAACAACGCACTAGTGATACCATTACTATCGCTGATCGCATGGGCTTCAACAGCCACTTATGATCAGATGGATCGTCAAAAAATAATGATAATGATCGTAAACTTCTACATAACGCTAACCCCAAGACTGTAATTCAAAGTTACGAGAGGTGACGCAGGAAACCCGCCCGGTTTTATTAATGTTCTCCACGTACAGGAGCCATAACCAAAAGTGACGATTCAGTGGCCGCTAAGTGAATTCGTATGTCGACGCCACCTCCAATTTAGTGACGGGAACCAATCATCATTACCAAGGGTCACTCGCGATCAAAATGGACCAAGCGATCGCGGTGGACGCACCTTTATTAAAAAAGGACAACAACACAAACACTTGGGTCAGAAAAGGACGCAAAATGAAACGAGGCAGTGATCGTAAACATTTCGGCAAATGAAAGATTATGTTTATCGAATTAAGGTGTTCTCTTGCAGCAAAATAAAATTTGGTCTTTATGTCGGGGGATAACTTCTGATGAGGGTTATATGAAGGTTATATTTCTCTTATTCTAGTACCTTCATAGTGTTTTTGGCACGTAACAATAGTAGTAAATACTTCTACTGATAAGTTACGTCAATAACTTAATGTTTAGTGTGTGGATTTTACTTGTGGGTATAATATTATAATTTACTTTAGGAAAATGTTTATATTGTTTAATATGGCTTGCTTAATATAGTAGCAGTCGCTAGTGATTGATTCTACAATGATAGCCAACTGCGGAATGCCACACGTCAGACGCCTTGTAGAGGCTCTATCTATGCTGAATCAATCTGCCCTCAATATTGCAATCTCATAGTACAAGTTAATGAAAAACAGGCGAGATTATGGCATCTTTTGAAGGTCGTTAAGATTTCGTATCCACCTAGTTAAAATACCATGGCATTCGTACAATTCGTACATGGCAGTAATCTCCCAAGCTATTGCTACTTTCTAGAAACATTGAAAACATTCACTTTATTGCAAAATATTCGGGGTTAATAAGCAGATTCCTTCAATGAAACTTCTTTGATATCACATCATCTTGTGTCAGTGGTCCCATTCAACATGACCTGTTTTGCCATGATATCATATAATTCATGAAGAAATTTTCAAAAGTTAGGCTTTAAAGTTTTCAATGAAGATAATATTAATTTGCTTATAAAATATTTTTTAAGTGAAACAATGCCCAAATTCTCAAATACAGATATTTAAAAGGTACTTTAACTTCACCATTTCCTAACTAGCTGAAAATATAAAACAAAATAAAATATTTTTTTAATTTTGAGATTTTCCAATTTTATTTATATATTTATGCAAAAAAAAATTTTAGACGAAAGCTTAAAACAAATTTTAAGAAAAAGTAAATTGAATTGGATTTTTAAACACAGCATCTCAATTGTGTCTGGAGATTTCATTTTACAAATTTAATTCGTTCTTCACGACCAAAGTGACCTTTTACCACGTGAGACTGTCGAGACCGAACTAAAAGACATCACACCCACAGCCAGCCCAAGGGAGATTGGACTGTAATGGAATTTATATAAAGTTTACAATAAACTGAGGCCGTCTTGCCGTCTTATTCCAGGATGATTTACGTGAGAAGACAATGCAATCTATTCTCCAGATCGCTGTTACTTGTGAACGGAACTCTATCACTTGGAAATAGAGTGGAGATTTATTTGTGTGAAGCAATACGAACTGAAGAATCCTTCGCATTTTACTGAAAAATGTGTAAGAAGTAAGGCAGGGAAAGCCACGGGATCCGTTATAAAGACATATTATTCTTTTGAGGCGGAGTGCGAGATATATTATGGCTCGCGTAGCGCCGCGAGTGAAGTAGTAATCCGTAGAAGGTACTATCCTATCGTCATTGTTCGTTTTTGTAATGAAAAATACGTTTTTTCTTCGCTTTCCGACTTTGTATCGCCGTGACTCGAGATTGGTTGTTCGAGAAAGAAATGCTCTAGTTTACTATAAACGGTGGAGCATTCATCTCAACAAATTGCAGATCGTATAATATAACTGGGAAGATAAATTCAAAATGAGTTGTTTATTGTTGTTCATAAAACAAAACTTTATCAGTACGGTACCCTTCTTGTCCATTATGACAGTCAAACTGATAACTCACGACATATTGTATTTGACAGTTAAACCGAAAGATACAAATGGTTCATTAATTGGTACTATTCGATTTCCGCCTTATTCCATTTATATTATGAAGTGACTTTTAAAGACCAATCTTTTAATTCAGCTCCTTTTAATAAAAGGAACGTCCACAGGCACTACGTCATCGCAGTGTTTACAGAATGGCTTCGAACGAATATTCGAACTCCACCCATTTCCCGGGCAACAGAGGAAAAGCATCGCCAGTTCCTGAAAGTGTCGAAAGCATTTTGGCGTACAGTCCGAACAAATTCAAAACAGGCATAAATCAGCGAGTACAAATAAAAAACTAAGGTAAGCGCTCCTGTTGTGGGCCGGCCCGTCGACGGGATCCGGCCCGCGTCCGGCTAGCGTCCGGCCGGCGGAAGTGGGTCTATTGGCGTAAAAAAGCTGCGAGTCAACTGGCCAGTGTGTCGGTTTATTTACAACCGTCGATAACTTCTTATTTGTTACTCACGGCATGGTGGCAGTGAATCGCACAAAGTTTCCATATTTTTATGTTCGTAATGAGAATGTGTAATATTAGGAGAAGTATAAAACTAAAAAATACTTATATCTTAATTTTTTCTATTTTTTAATGACAGAATATTCACAGAATAACTACCTCAATCAAATAGTCCGCATGTTCTAAACAATGTTTTAAAACCATTGCCCTCTTTAAACAAGCATAATAATAACAATCCATGTAAATCAGTACTGCTTATAATATTCTGTAATACCTCATTACCTCAAGCACACAATATAAACACAGCTTCAAGAGATACGCCGCTCGAGTCCCCTCTCGGTCCTCATCGGTAAACCGTCCTGCAGCACGCGGCGCCATTCGCCGTGCACGTGTGGTGTAAATTAAAATCTTTTCTTTCCTCCGCAGCGCTATTAATTGCCGCATATCGGTATGACCACCCTAGGGCCGCGCTTGAGCCACCGGGCGACCGAGGGACCGCCCGTGAGAAAGTCGCCATTTATTCTCGTCATGAAGTATTCTTTGATACATCTTTGTTTATTGTTGACTATTGTTAAGAATTTACCTTAGAGGTTTAATCAGTTTTCTAAAGGACTGATTTAATTGAAAATCTTGCTTGTGAAATTTTATTGTCATTTGCTTCAAAAACGAAAAGCTTCGTGGTGGCACTTTACATTTAAAATAGCAATAGTCTAATTTAAATAATGAAGTAACTAGAGCCACTTCACGGCCCTTTTATCCTGAGCTGACCTGATGAGGTGGAAGAGTTCTCAGCACATAAAAAAACATATTTTTTAAATAAAAATATATAAAAAATCTTTAATAATAGTATATGTGATATAAACCTGAAGTTGAAGGTAGTCTTTTTTAAACATTCGTGATAAGTCTAAAATAATAATAGAATGAAGTTTCCATTTAGATACACGATTGTCATAAATGGTCAGAGAACGTTAAGGATTTGAATGAAGACTAAAGTCAAACAATAGCTACGGCAGCGGGAGGGTGGACACACGTAATCGCCTTTCAAGCGCGCAATCGACGAATTATACACGCTTTTATTAATATTACCAACTCTTCTCAACGACGCCGCGACGCGGTGGCGCACCCATCTGAATGAAAGTCAGTTTGTGATTTTGAATTTGAAAAGCTAACAAAACAAAAAAAAGGACAGCTTATTTACACATTATGAAATATGATTGCATTATTTCAGCGTCATCAATGACTAATTAGTTTAGTTTTAAGACTGAAAACTTCATATTTTATAACCTCACATTTAAAAAAATAGCAGCAGAAATATTGTTTAGAATCTTTAATGGATTGGTTGATTCATGATTGAAGTTATTATAAACTTCGAATTCATACGATGGTATGAATTCACATTAATAAAATGTTGAATGCGAAACCAATAAATCCACGTTTAGTGATTTATTTCTTAAACAATAGTAAAATGTAAGTATTTCATAAGACTAATAATAATAAATAAAATAAGTTAAATATACCTTTGTTTTCTTTTTGTACATACTGAATAACTATCAAACGAAACATGTTCGCAAATATCTCCTACAGTTATTAGAAACTAATCTAGCAACAATAACAGTTCTATCCAGGACATCTGGCACGTCAGTTCGTGGGACGGACGGACGGACAGACAGCGCTACGGTATCTGCCGATGGGATCTTTTCATTAAGGCTATCCGCTGCATAGCGACACACGTGGACTGGGCGCAGTTATTGTCCGCCATTGTGGCAATATTGCGAAGGGAAGACCGAACGGTAAATTACAGTTGAAGAGGACTCGTATTACTGGCTAAATTAAACATCTGTCATTGGAAATGTGCATAGGGACAGTTATAGAAAAGAGGATGCCTCCTGCGTACTTACAGTAGTAGGTAAATACTTTCTGTCTTTTAGTCACAAGCTGGTAAGTGTTGATGCTCATAGGCATCAGTAGAACCTTAGGCATCACCGGTGCGTTACTGTCCACAAAATAAAAGCCAAGAAAGAAAGACACAGCCATAATCACCGTAACTCTTTACACTCTACTTTGTTATAGCTTAACTTAACATATTTTTTCTTTTTTGAGGCAAGAGAGATTTATTTTGTGACATAACTGTTACCTAGTACTAAAAATTACGGTCGACTTGTAAAGAAATGAATAATGTACAACGCATTCATACTAACTTACTTTTGAAAATTCTGATAAGAGTCGAACGATATGGCGATATACGAACTGGCGAGCAGTGTCGAAATGTCGAATGTCGAAAAATGTCGAAAAAAATATAATAGAAGAGATAATAAAATAACAATAAAAACGTTATACAGTTACAAAAGCGATCGTCGGCCCAGTGGCAGTGGCGGCAGTGGCCCACCTCGCGAGAGATCGATTGTAAGGCAGGGGTTACACCGTTGTTCGTGCGTGTGAACTCGCGGCACATACCATTTCGAGGGGCATTAGCTAATGCATTGTTGCCGAGTGACGGGGGACACGGTCAGACTTAATTCGCCATCCGCCATTTCGAAGATTAAAAACTGTTATTTTTTGCGATCGCTCCAAAAGGGGAATTAGAGGTGCATTAATTGAATCGTGTAAGCGTGCTTTGGTTTCGAATTAAGGATTAGTATGGAGTAATGTGTCCAACGTGTTTGTTTTATAGCCACGTTGGTTTAATAGAATAGCTGGATTTATATAACAAACGATTTAAAAACCGATGAAGTTTGTTATTGCATTTATCGAAAAGAAAAAAATATCACTTACAGTACTTCTCTTTTTTGTACAATAACACATCCTATAAATCAATCTACAAAATTATGAATTGCTGACATCATTTATGATGATAAATTTATATCATCATGAGTGCTAACTTCTACAAATTCTTCATAAAACTTCTATTCGCCATTATTTTGTACATTTTGCACGGTACGCTAAAAGGAGCCCATGAAAAGATGTTTAGTAAAGAAAAATAAAAATGTTTTTATTATCAAAATGTTCAATAATACGGTAAATACGCATGTAACGTTTTCGTTATAAAATAAAACAAAAAAATACTTACGGGCCTGAAGAGATTTTGATTAGCACTGGTTTTAAATACATATAAACCAACTTCGCTCTCGTGTTGGGAATACCAAATCGGATTATGTTTTTTCTTAGAATTTCCATGTTTATCAACAAACATTAAGGCAATATTTTGTTACTATACTGTAGTCTATGCATGATATAAAAAAATCAGAACCGTTAACCGTCACCCCCCACCTTTACACGTAATTAACATAAAAATAATTTATGACATGAAATATCGACGATGCGACTAACAATAAGTGCAATTTTCCATGCAATAAATATTGTAATAATAATATTTAACGGAGGGAGAGTGACAATGGCTGAGATTGGACGCGTGCGTTACCCACTGCACTGTGTGCACCTTGCTTTAGTCCCCCGATTGTGACGGTGATTTCGCGGACGCCGTGGGGATGTAGGTACGTATACTTATGTTTATTCAAACGCTTTGATTCTATTACAGTTAAAATTATTATTATTACCTAACCTAACATGTGTCACTATGACTGAAATTTTGAATTCGGAAGATTTTAAATGATTTGGGAAATCAAATGCATAGCAATGAGATCCAATCCATTAGTGGTTAGAGTCTTGGAAAACCTAAAAAATACCCAATATTGCAACCAATTTTGTCCTAGATTCAAGATTACTACTTAATGTAGACATGAGTGCTCTATCGTAAGCTAGGTATCTACATACTCGTAATATTAGGTATTATTTTTATGGAACTTAGTCTAGTTTTAAACATTATTATTATTAAACGCAGATGTCAAGTATGTTTTATGTTACTGGGATATTAAGTTATTAACAGGTTAACCAACTCGGAATCAATGATAAGTTATCATTTAGGTAGACATAAATCCAACCAGAGATTAATCAAGTTTTGAGCCCTCTACACAATAGTACAGTCTTCAGAAGTAGTAAATCAACCTTGGTGTAGATGAGCCAGTTTTATGATTATTCCAATAGACATGCAGCAATCTGCAACGACTGCAACCCTTTTCTATGTTAAGTGAAATCAGAATGCGCGCCGCTCGCCGTAGGGTGCAGCAATATAGGGTGTAATGTGACATCTGAGTTCTGACTGCGCGCTCTGTGCCTACAGCCTCGTGTACGGTCAATGTAAGAATTATCCATTGATTTTGGTTAAGCAAGCATTATGTGTACTCGGAGTCTGTCATAATATTCCTTAAGGTTGGTTTATACTTGGTCAGTACGGTGAATTTTGTTAATCATCTTTCCTAATGACGGGTGCCATAAGTAAGTCATGGGCAAATAATTCATAGGGAATAATAACGACCAAATTACTTGTATTTGTAGGAACATAAATTAATGTCAATGCCCTCTGTTTATGTAACGTTCGATTGAGGTAACATAACACGCAAAACTGCATTAGATTATTAGGTACAAGTCACAAATTAAATCAGTATGAAATCAAATCTCGTGCGCAACTTTCGTGTGTTCCCTTCATACTCACCAAACCTGAACACCGAAACCTAAAAATCTGAATACCAGTTACCAGGTCACACCAGAACACACACACCCTTAGACCTCCACTTATTCAACAAAAATGTGACAATGTCTTGCATCAAATGCATGTGGAATATTGAAGAGAGTACACATCAATACATAGTGCATAATATGTGCTACATGTAAATAACTTGTACGAACCACAAATCAAAACAGATACTTGCCCGTACACAACCCCTACAAGAAGCACCCTACAAAACATACCCTTCGTATATTAAATTAACATAAACACGAACGAGCGCATCGCGGATCAAATCGGGAAGACAAATCTATCACTTGGAAATCGTTAATTCTATATTTCTGAGCCCTTTCACTCAAGGGAGGTATGAATGCCGCGCTAAATGCGTTACGGGATTCAGCCAAGGAGCCGACTCGGCCGCCCGCGCGCCCGCGCGCCCGTGTCGCTGGAATAAATTGATTTCAATCAACGGTGATGTCCCGTAAGTAAAAGAAAAATAATAATAGTAGAACTAAAATTTAGTATGTGAAAAGTTGTGTAGTTAAACATTTTGAAAAAAAAAGAATGATTGAACGAACTATAATAACGTGGCGATTGAGTCTTGTAATATGGTAATTTGTAGACCTAGAGAATTAACTATTTAAAGACATTAAAGTTATTACCTTAGTTTCTCAAAAATTAAATAGTATGCTATGTATGTTGCGTGTAGATTTCATTGAGATAATTTGTAATCTTCAACAAAACATTTTATGTATATCTATCTCTAGAGTTCATTTTCTATACCTACTACTAGTTCTAAATAGTTTAGAGTTGTTCTTTACAATTAGGTGATATCGCACAAACGTGCCTATTTGTAGAGTGTATTATTTGCAGAGGTCTGCGATAGCTGGATAATTACTGGGACAAGTAGTGGCGCGAGTGCCGCGAGCCGCTCCACACGTATTTACCTACGCCTAAACTACTCATTTGAATATTCGTAGGGATAGGAACTGTCACAATTTTAATGTCGATGTAATTAATATTATTATTCGGTTTTTAGTTTATTTTAAAGTAAGTCAAGAAAGTACCTACACAAAAATGAGAAACTAGGCGCTGAGTGGAATATGAGAGTTAAATTAGTGTAACAGACGCATAAATAAACCAAAAGAATACGGGAAGCGCTAATCCTTGTTAATGACGTTAAAATAAACCTCAGTAGTTTCTTGCCGCTTTTTCCGGGAATACTTAGGGTAGTAGTAGGGATTTCTTGAAGCGATCGCGTAAATTGACTGATTGTTTAGAAAAGAGTTTGTAACAAACCGAATCTGAATAAAAAATATAATAATTAAATTAAATAAAATCATTTATTCGTTGGATAAGATAATTATAAGGATTCAATGTAGGTGTGTCTGCTTATTATCACATAGTGCTACAAATATACAAATAATAGTTACATTGTAGGTATTATTACTTAGATCTAAAGTATAATAAATTATTAAATAGTATTATATTTTGTTATGTTTATTATTAAATTGTTATTTTACTAAATGCATCATGTCAAAGAATGAAATAATATACAATACCAAAATTAAAGTTTAATTATTTATATTATTTTGTAAAATTAAGACTGTGCAAATAAGATTTAAGTATTTCTATGAAATCATTAATGAATTATATACAGCTATATTTAATGCAAACGTATTATTTTGTGGTATACATCTACTAAAATCGAAATCTGTTATGCCGCGTTATCATAATTATTACAGGTAAGTATAACAGGCATGTAACTATTGCTTGCGAGATGCGACCTCTCCCACAATAATGTTTGTGTTGCAGACTCGGGATACCCATAGATTTGTTTTTTTAAAGCTAAATGGATTTTTATCATTACTCCCGGCCATTACAATAACAAATTATTTTTTGATAATCTCGGCTAGATAGATAGGATTCCGAAAAATATGAACAGAATGTATCAGCAAGCAAAATTCATTCAATACTAACAGTTATCAGGAAGTAATCGCACGATAATTTCCTTCAACGAGAGCTGCATTTAGCAATTGTTTTATCGCAATGAACTAATATACTACTGTTTTATCGATAGGCCAGGCCCACCACTAGCAGCCAAGCAGTGTGTATGGCAGCAGTGGTCGAGTTTGCATAAAATCCTCATTTGTCAAGCACTAATGCACGGCGTCCGCGGCAGATCCGCCCCTGCGCGTTATGACGGAGTCGGAGTGACGTCACCGAGTACCGTCAACCCTGACGAATACGAAGGTACTTTCAATCTGTACGCTTAATCATTTAGGATGTAATCATTATTATTCTACTTATTTCTGTTTTAGAATAGTGTATTTTTATGTATATACTCTATGTTATGGACTTGAAAGATCTTCGTAATGACCTAAGGACGAATGCCTTGATCCCCCACATTGTAAGTATTCTTTCCTAGCCTAGTGTGGAATGGTGAACATGTGGTGATGGCGATGACCAACATAGCTACCAATCAATAGTACCATTAGTACCTCCTAATAGTACTCAATAATAATCAGTATGTCTGTGGTTTGCTCCTCAACAGCAAATGAACTGTTCACTCTTCACTACTTTGATACCAATAAAGAGAACGTGTATGCCAGATACATCGTGGATGATCCCATCTATCTCAATCACCGACCCTTGTAGTGCAACAGACATCTGATCGAACTTTATTGATAGAATAAAACTGCATATAAACTTTATGATGTATAAACGGGACGTTTCTAAACTTTATGAACCACACTCTAGTTAGGGGACGAAATCTTATAATGACATTTAGTAATTTATCTAACACTTCGATATTTTCAGCATCCATCTCAAGTTTAACATCGTTAGCAAAGTTCGGTTGAGAGAAAATACATCGATGTATACCATAATTATCAAAGGGTCGTTTAGTAGGTCATCAAGGAGGTGTAACGTTATGAGCGTAATAGATTTGTACAGTGTAGAGTATGTAAAATTTAAAATCAATAATTATAATATTCTTAATTTATGTCTGCCCTATATAGCAAGGCGATAAAGAATAATGAATTGTTTGTAATCTATATTGGTATTAATAAAAGTGAACCAACAAAAGAAACACATAAGGTGTATAGTTTTATTACTTTATTAGTAATTGTAATTAAGTAACCTTTTTCATATTATCATGGAGGTAGGTAAATAAGTAATACAAATATTTGCGGTTATTAATTTATTTAGACCCTGGTTCGCAATGTGCTTTAGTCATTAGAGAAGAGCCAGGAAGAAACTCTAAGACAGCACCGTTACCGCTATAATATTATATTAATTATAATTATAACATTAATTATAATATATAATCCTAGACTTACCACTGACTGACTGACATAATTGTTCTCCCAGAAAGAGTCGAGATACAACTTTGTTGTCTATAGCGGGTTTTCTCCATGCCCTCCAATGAGTATGGGAAAAATCTGACATTTCCCATTTTCAAGATGGCGGCTGCGCGGCGAATGTCAACTTTTTTGTTTATGGCCTTTTGCCCAATGTTTTTGGAGGTTTTCGTAAAGTTTAGGAAGGAAATTACGAAAAAATGAGAAAAAATTGAAAAAACAAGATGGCCGCCGAGTTATTTCGGTTTGAATTTTTTCCATTTTAGAGGTGACTTTGCGGGGTCGCATCGGGGTGGTTTTTGAACTTTTTGTTGATATTTTTTTTGTGTTGTCTTGAAAGTATCCTCGATTTTGATATTTTGGGGATATTTATTTTTTCGACAAGATGGCGGACGCGGTGGCGGCCATTTTGAAAAATGTACGAAAAATGACTTTTTTTGGGTGAATTTTTCTCCGGGTTGGCAACATTTGAGCGGGTCCTTTTGTTCCGGGCGGTTGTGTAACTTGACCCAAAGTGTTGCCAGGTTTTATTTTTTTTATCTTCGTTCACACATTTTTTTGGACTTTCTATTCAAAAACATGAAAAGTAGAAGGAGCAATATTTTTAATCAAAATATCGCATGGGCAAACGTGTCCTGATTGTCATAATGACATTTGACCATTTTCGTCGATTTCACCTGGCAACACTGACTGCTGGAATTTTTTTTTCGTTTTACGAAAACCCGAATTGATCTCCCAGAAGGAGTGGTGGGGGGTAGATACTATGTATGAGGGAATTTTTGGTTTACCCCCGGATCTATGGGAAAACTCCAACTTTTCGAAAATCCAAGATGGCGGCCGAGGTGAAATGATCAACTTTTTTTTTTATTATGCAGCTACCCGAGATTGGTGTCGTTTTCGGCTAATGTCGGGAAAAGTGTTACGAAAAATTTGGAAAAATTTGAAAAAACAAGATGGCCGCCGAGATATTTTGATTTAAAATTTTTCAATTTTCGAGGTGACTTTGCGGGGTCGGATTGCGTTGGGTTTTAAACTTTTTTGCGATTTTTTTACTTTGTTGCCTTGCATCTATCCCCAATTTTGACGTTTGGGGTATATTTTTTTTTTCGCCAAAATGGCGGACCCCATGGCGGCCATTTTATAAAATGTACGAATAATTGCATTTTTTGAAGGAAAAAATTTTTAGGTTGGCAACATTTGAGGGGGTCACTTTGTATGGGGCGGTTGTGGGACTTGGTCTGAAGTGTTGCCAGGGTATGTTGATTTTTTTTTCGTTCATACATTTTTGTGAACTTTCTATTCAAAAATATGAAAAGTAGAAGGAGGAACATTTTTAATCAAAAAATTTCACCAAAAAATTTTTAGTGGTCGTCGTAATGACATTTGACCATTTTCATCCAAATTAACTGGCAACACTGGGAGCTAGATTTTTTTTTCCCGTTTTTTCACATTTCGAGTAGCCCAGCCGAAAGTATTGGTGGGGGGTTATAATGATGTATCGAAAAGTTGCTTGACTATCTATGGTTACTATGGGAAAAATCCGACCGTTCGTAAATTCAAGATGGCGGCCGCTCGGCGATTATCAACTTTTTTATTTACTTGAGCACCTACCCAATATAGGTGTCATTTTCGAATAACTTTGTGACGACTAATACGATGAAATTAGAAAAAAATTAAAAAACAAGATGGCCGCCGAGATATTTTTCTTTAAAATTTTGAAATTTTAGAGGTGACTTTGTGGGCTCGCATCGGGGTAGTTTTTCAACTTTTTAATAATATTCTTTTTGTTTTCCCTTGAAAGTGTCCTCAATTTTGATATTTTGGGGGTATTTAATTTTTCGACAAGATGGCGGACCCCGTGGCGGCCATTTTGTAAAATGTACGAAAAATTGCATTTTTTGAAGGCAAAAATTAGTAGGTTGGCAACATTTGAGGGGGTCACTTTGTATGAGGCAGTTGTGCAACTTGACCGAAAGTGTTGCCATGTTTGGTTTTTCTTTTCTTCGTTCATACAATTTTTTGGACTTTCCATTCAAAAATATGAAAAGTAGAAGGAAAAACATTTTTAATCAAAATATTTTACCAAAACATTTCAAGTGGTCGTTGTAATGACATTTGACCATTTTCATCTTAATAAACTGGCAACACTGGAGTCCAGAATTTTTTTCACTTTTCGAGTAGTTGAGCCTAAACTATAGATCAGGAGTATAAGAAATGTATGGGAGATATTTCTTAATTAAATCATTAGTTTTGGGAAAACAATAAAATTTTAGTGTTGCCATACAAAAAATAATATTTTTCATATAAATTTATTTTTGGATTGAATATTTCGCTACTCTAATGTATAGGGCATTTGTAGGTACTAATATTTTGTGAATTTTGGTGAAAAAAATTTTTATGTTGCCATACAAAAAATAATAATTTTCATACAAATGTTTTCTTTTTTCAAATATTTGAGGCAGTTGTCTTCATTTGATGGCCTTAAAATGTATGGGGCGATTGTAGGTTCTAACAGTCCGTAAATGATGGTGAAAAAATATTTTAGGGTTGCCATACAAAAAATAAAAGTTTTTATACAAATGTACTTTTTTATGAAATCATTTCAGGCTATTTCATCAATCTTATGTCATTATAATATATCAGGAGGTCGTTGGTACTTATAGATCGTACACATCGGAGGAAAAATGTTGCAGTGTTGCCATATAAAAATATTAATTTTCATTCAAAGGTATTTTGTGTCGAATATTTCAGATTGTTTGTCCATTGAATGTCAATACAATGTATGAGGCGTTTATTAGTATTAGAGGTTATTATTAGTTATTAACTAGCTGACCCGGCAAACTTTGTACAATTTCCTCCATGCTCTTTCCCTCTTCCTCTTCCCCTCCCTTCACTCTTCCACTACCTCTCCCTCTTCCTACCTCCCCCTCTCCCTCTGCCCCTCTCTTAACTCTCCTGCTGCCTCTCCCTGCCTTCCCCTCTTCGTCCCTGTCCCTCTCGTTCTTCCACCCTCTCACTCTCCCTCCCTCTCCCGCCCACTCTCTCTCCGTCTACCTCTCCCTCTCCCTCTCCTTCTCTCTCTCCCTTTCCCTCTCCCTCTCCCCTTCCCTTTCCCTCTCATATTCTGTTCGCAAACAGACCCCTGAATCGAAAAATAAATTTCCAAGACCGATGACAATTTTGAAAAAAAAACATTTATTTATTTTGTCTTTTGCGGAAGAGAAAGGCACGCGCGCTGCTTTAGCAGCGCGCGCCCCACGCGAAAACCTAGTTATAATATAATGTTACACTATGTATAATGTTTTTCATAAACAAATTATAAACTGGCAGTGCTACAATATCACCTTATTATACTAGCTTGGCTATATTGAATTAAGATACAGAAATAATTATATAAACTAGCAAAGACACAATATGCTTTACAGCATTAAAAATACAACGGTATATAGTATTGAAAGTAAGGTAGGTACTTAACTTCTGCAGGAGGATTTAGTTATGTTCCATAGTCGGCACTGACTGAATTAATCACCACGTAACTTCAACACCATTATGAGGCTAATCTTATAATATAATAATATATTAGCAATGTATTAACTTTACTTCTTATTCGGTTCTGCACTGGGACAGAATTGAGATAGAATTGAGACCCGACAATACCACGTAGTTTCTTTTTATACTTTTACCCTCACAATGTCACCTGATCGACTAATCGTTGATTATTGCCATATGCAATTTAAATTAATGAAATACCAAATAATTTATCATACTTGATAAACATAATTCTACGTTAATTTAAAACAGTCTGTAAGTATATAATAAAAGCTAATAATATATTAATATTTCAATGGTTCAAGTATTAACAATTCTACTTCCTTTCAGAATAATTGCAACACATAAGACATCAGTCATCTTATTCTCGTAAACATCCTAATTTTATAAGTAATATTTATCGTATATATTTATACTAATCTATCACGGCCAGACTGACATGTACTTCGCTCCCGAAGTACTATAGGTGTACCAGAATCTCAAGGCAAAATGACAGAAAAAAAAGAAACATTTTTTTACGTAATGCAAATTCTACAAACGTAACAAAGACGTAAACGTTGTTCGTAATATATCTGCAAACTTAAAAGTTAAAACATCATCAGAACAAGTTCTCTTACTAATTACAGCTAGCACCATTCTGCCATCAGATTTCGGTAGATCCATACAAACATTTCAGTGAGCATACTTTTTAAATCGGTTCAGATAATGGAATGTTTCTTATTCATGTTATCTTTATAAAATTCATTGTTAATTTAACATATAACAAATATTTTAATTCCGTTCAGCCATACTGACTTATTTTACTACGGTAGGTACCTAATACAATTATAAATTCGTGATTGTATCTTTTACATTCCAATCCAATAAATAAGCTGTTTGTTAGTTGCATAGACATGTCAAACCCCATCCACCCGCTGCGCGTGGGCTGGTCTGCACCAAACAAGAAACCGTCCAGCAGAACTTATTTATTGCTTGGTTTTGGTCAGTTGCATCGACATGACAAACCCCGTCCACTCGCCTCGCGTGGTCTGGTTTGCACCAAACAAAAGACCGTCCAGTGAAACTGCAAAACTCATTTATTGTTTGGTTTTGGTCAGTTGCATAGACATGTAAAACCCCATCCACTCGCTGCACGTGGGCTGGTTTACATCAAACAAGTGACGTCCAGCGGAAATTATTTTACTTTCGTATAAATAATTACTTTCAATTATATCCATTATGAGTCTCACCAGCCTTGAAACCGCTGATTTATTGCTTCATTGTATGTCTTGATGTTTTGATTTTGATGCCAGTACGCTGGTAGTCACTGGTTTCTGGATTGAAGACTGGTTGGTTCACCTCGTTTTTTTACAGCGGCTCCGCAGCGTTGGCTGTAATAAAAAAAAAAGAAACGAGAGTATTTCGAAGCTTGGCCCTTTCTGTTTATTGTTAAAATATTATTAAATCAATGAGGGTACTTTATAAATATTGAGGGTAGCTCAAATATATTGGAGGTAGTTATCGAAGGTAAATCGTAAAACTTTTAAAGTTAATGTACCAAAATGAAATGTATCAAATTATGTCGTCAATGTAATTACATCTCTAACTAAACCTCACTCCATGATTAAGAAATTCAAACTAAAGATCAAAAATCATTTTTACACTGAACTATTATTCACCCAGCATTACACCATCTAGATCACAAAATTATTTAGAAATGTAATAGTAGTTAATATAACCTTTATCATCTTTATATTAAAAATAATTATTTGTTAATCACATGATGTTAACTCAAAATCGATAAAGAATAATTGCTACTTTCTAAATCCACAAAAAAAAGAAATAATACAGATCACCTGTTATATCGAATCCTAATCATAAGCCTGGAACAATGGCTTCACAGGAGCAATCACAGTCTATTCCATCAGCGTCCTCGTTTCGCCATGAAAAACGGCACCAACTCGAGGAATCACCAATGAGTTAACTTTGTCAGGAAGTTCCAATGCGCAATTTCTGAAACTTGAAAAAGTAAATATTAATACATTGTTTTAAGCAGCAGGGTACTATCCCACTTCTGATAATAGATTTGTACAGTGTAGAGTATGTAAAATTTAAAATCAATAATTATAATATTCTTAATTTATGTCTGCCCTATATAGCAAGGCGATAAAGAATAATGAATTGTTTGTAATCTATATTGGTATTAATAAAAGTGAACCAACAAAAGAAACACATAAGGTGTATAGTTTTATTACTTTATTAGTAATTGTAATTAAGTAACCTTTTTCATATTATCATGGAGGTAGGTAAATAAGTAATACAAACATTTGCGGTTATTAATTTATTTAGACCCTGGTTCGCAATGTGCTTTAGTCATTAGAGAAGAGCCAGGAAGAAACTCTAAGACAGCACCGTTACCGCTATAATATTATATTAATTATAATTATAACATTAATTATAATATAATGTTACACTATGTATAATGTTTTTCATAAACAAATTATAAACTGGCAGTGCTACAATATCACCTTATTATACTAGCTTGGCTATATTGAATTAAGATACAGAAATAATTATATAAACTAGCAAAGACACAATATGCTTTACAGCATTAAAAATACAACGGTATATAGTATTGAAAGTAAGGTAGGTACTTAACTTCTGCAGGAGGATTTAGTTATGTTCCATAGTCGGCACTGACTGAATTAATCACCACGTAACTTCAACACCATTATGAGGCTAATCTTATAATATAATAATATATTAGCAATGTATTAACTTTACTTCTTATTCGGTTCTGCACTGGGACAGAATTGAGATAGAATTGAGACCCGACAATACCACGTAGTTTCTTTTTATACTTTTACCCTCACAATGTCACCTGATCGACTAATCGTTGATTATTGCCATATGCAATTTAAATTAATGAAATACCAAATAATTTATCATACTTGATAAACATAATTCTACGTTAATTTAAAACAGTCTGTAAGTATATAATAAAAGCTAATAATATATTAATATTTCAATGGTTCAAGTATTAACAATTCTACTTCCTTTCAGAATAATTGCAACACATAAGACATCAGTCATCTTATTCTCGTAAACATCCTAATTTTATAAGTAATATTTATCGTATATATTTATACTAATCTATCAAGCGCCATTTTAAGTTATATTGAATTGAATGTTTAATATTAGGTATGTTGTACGTATTAGAAAACAATAATCACTTGCTTTGATGAAGAAAAAATGGTGACCAAAACCTACGTACCTGAGTTTTCAATGTTTACAAAGATGTGTAAAGTCTGCCAATTCGCATTCGGTTAGTGCGAGTAGAGATACAAACCGGTCTATTACTTACTAATTAGTAAATAAATATTCTTTACTGCTGAACTAAGATGATAATGAAAATTTACGACAGGTGACAATAATATTTTATTGAATTTGAATTCTGCTCTCAAAGTTTTCATTCACGAGTTTCGGAACATAATAATATTCTTAACTAAATCTTACTTAGTTTTAGTTTTCTTATCACGGCCACATCTGAATATCGTTGGTATACATATGTATATTTTTTCAAGCCACATTGTCAAGTCGAAAGGAAGCCTGTAAGAACATTTATAATTTATGATGCGCACGATCCCATCTCCTCTTCATAGGTCCTATAATAACACACCTTTAAATCATTTCCGCAGCACTAAAGCGATGGTATTCATGATTCTTTATTATGTTACAAAACAACCACTCAGCTCTTTTTACGAGTCTGTTTGTTCGTATGTTGAAATTTAATACGGCCGCAGAGGGCGTTTAGTGGCCAATCAAAGTTTTATTAATCGCGTCTGTGATGGCACCGACGGGAGACGACAGGGTTTATAAACAGACATATGAAATTGTAACGCGAAGTTATTTTTGCACTCTATTTATAATTTATTACATATTCAACGTTGTAAGTCTACGCTAAGGCGCGGGCCACACAGAAAAGACGCAAGACACGGACCCGTCGCAGTCGCGGCGCCCGTTTAATCTACTTTCATACAAAATGTATGCAGCCGTCGCGACGTAAAACATACAGAAAAGACGGGACGCCGACACGAACGCCGACTCGTCGGCGCCCTATTGCAAAACATACAGAAAGGACAGGACGCGGGCCTGCGTAGGCGCCAGCGGGGGTGCGGAAAGGACGCGGAGAGCAGGTTCTAATTATTATACTGATTAAGTACTCTGTGGCCGGGAAAAGCCCAGTGTGCACCGACCGTCACGCCCGTTCCTTGTCTTTTCTATATGTTTTAACGGCGCCCTGTCTGCGACGGGTCCGAGCCCCGTCTTCGTCTTACGTCTTTTCTGTGTGGCCGGCGCCTAAGGAAGAATGGGGTTGACCACAACCAACGGGGTTGAACGCAAAACAAAACGTAGCGATTATTAAAATAAAACTTACTCTAATCATAATTTACCAATGGATATAAAAGAATTTTACGCTCCACCTCTATATTAGTTCAACTGAATGCTATGAATTACATATTATAAGAAGCCGGTTAAAGTGGGTAAAGTCAAGCAAGATCAGATAAAATCTGCAATTGATGAAATAAAGACAGAAAAAAACAGTGTCAGATAGTGTTTGTAAACACAAAGATCAAAGTACATAACATTTAAACAAACACAAGTACAACCAAATAGATTAAATCCAAATCCTTTTACTGCCGACGATACATTTAACCAGAGACAAAACAGAGGTAATTGAATTGTGTTTCAATTCTATAAAATGGATGCATGTAACGTCCAGCTCCGTATTAATCAGTGTAGGGTAACAAGATTCCGAACACATAATCGGATAGTCTCAGCGGGACGCGGACACTTTATTAGATTGTCGCCCTAACCTGCCAGCACGGCGGGAATGAAAAAATAATGAGATATAAAGAAGAAATGTTTTAATACCGCCATCGAAAAAAAAATACTTTCGTTGAGTTTATGGAAGTTAATATTGGATTATGGTTTAGAATTCTTTCTCATCTAATAACGTCGTAATGTCGAAAGCCGTACCATGTTGTACACTTTGCCCAGCGAGGTAAACTAAGGCATTTTCTATAGCCTTACCCTACCCAGAGTAGATTCGGGATGGACTATGGGGAATTTATTAAAAGTGGTGATAATGACTTGATGAGTTATAATATTATTATGGTTAAACTAGTATGTAGTACAAATATTTATCATTCTGTTTGTTCCCTCCTTGCTTCTTTTCTAGGATTTGCTTGCAGCAGAGATCATCTTCTAACAATAATACCGCCTTTAATACTGCATAAATTGTTATAAGCGGATACTTTAACAAACCCATGTAAAATGTAGGAACAAATGTAAATAAGAAAGTCACTTTGTTCATAATACAAGCTGGCACGTATCTACAGATTATATCAATAAAAATAATGAAAGAATTAATATAATGTAGACAATATTTAAAATGACAACTCTTCGTATCGCCTTTGTAGGATAGAGCGATCTTTGATAGGAATCGGTGTACTTTTTTACAATCATTTAGCTCAGTTAATATGTGAATTAAATATTCAAATTTTTAAATTATAGCGCTAATACCGCAATCAGTACTAGAAATCTACGCAAGATTAGAATTTATTCAGTAAAAATTGTGTTAAGTTATACTAATTAAAAATGTGGTGAGGATTTTTTCGTTCGTTTTTTCTCCTAAATTACTAAACAAACACCTTTCCGAAACGGTGCTAGAAAAGAGTAAATGATTTAAAATTTGAATGCGAAGATATGTGAAAAGGAGTTTGACTAAAAAAGAACGCGATGAAGGCCGCTTCATAATGGGAAAATGAAAAACGAAATGGTTAGCCGATTAAACCAATCGAGCGTGAAAATCGTACAAAACTGACTCGAAAGCCATTATCAGTCGTCAAACACGAGCCGTTTGACGCGTGCGTCGAGTAGGGTGACAACCGCGTCGGCCGAGCGCGGGCCGCGGCCGTTACACAATAGTGCCAACAAAAGCGCGAGCTCACCTTGCCACCCGCTTCACCCGCAACGCATTAGATCACCAAGTCATCCCCGTGAGCCTTATTACAAAAAGTTAAGAACGAAAGTTCAATGAGCCACGCGCCTTCGTGAGCTGCAACAACTATAAATTATTCTCCAAATGATTTTTAGTCCGTGCGACATATTCCTGTGATTTATAACGCTGGCAAACAATGTGAACCGGTTACGGTTATGAAACCGTGAGCACTGAGGGTGTTACTATGAAAAGCTTTTTGTTTCCACGGCACGCCTAGTAATTATTGCTGTTACATATGGCTTCGCTGTTTTGTTTGGAGAATGTCTTCTTTTGTCATGTTAGTTTTGTCTGTCACATTATTAATATTTACCTATTTGTAACTAGTTCCTAAATTATGATTTTATTGTATTTTTACTATAGATGTAAGCTTATAAAATGCACACTTATGCTTATTTGTAAGAATTAGTTTTATAACACTTGTTAATTAATATAGACAGGTATTATTTCCCGTAGTAAGAAATAAATTTTATGTATGGATTTTTCTATGGATAAGGATTTAAAATAAAATTACGTAAAATTGCGGTTTTAAATGCATTTCTAAGTTTTAATTTAATAATTTGAAATAGTTTAATTTGATGTGACACCCACTTAAAATAATCCCATATAAAACGTACTTACAAAAGAGAATTTTTAAAGTAGCAACTCCTATCAGGTACGAGAAAAAATTAAAACTTCTATTGACCGCAATTTTACATACGAATTCATGTTTATAATTTTTGGTGGCTATTTGACTTCTGTTAGTTAGTTAAGAGTGACTTTTCAATTCTTACCCGGCATATGTTGAGCTGTTGCAATACGTGGATGAATGAATGCTAATAATACATTCAATTCATGTCGATCAAAGGCCTCCATCATAGCTTCAATCCATTAATGGCTCACTACTGAACACAGTATTAAGGAGGCCTAGAGCATACTCCATTTCATGCTTTTCATTTTCTTGCCAAGATTTTTTTTGTTACTTGCGGTCACCCATCGAAAAACTGACCACCGACAATTACCGTTGCTTAATTTTGACAATCACTTGAGATCGACGTAAACCGTCGGGTTATGAGTGCTTGATACTTCAGATATTTTCCGCAAAGAAAATACATATTGATTTAATTACTTAACAATTACAAACGGTTTCATCAAATTCCCATAAAACCCAAGGGTAAACAACTGCTAATGAATTAAATTTTTTTTTATATATTTTGTAGATAATCATCTCCAAGGAACATTAATACGAGTTATACCATTTATACATAGTGCAAGCCTGATTTTCGTTGAATGAGAAGAAAAAAATAACATCGAATCGAAAGTCGGTTCTCATCATTACTTTCGCGACATTGACTCGATGCCAATAAAAACACGACGGACCTCCTGGCAGGGTGTTTGTTTAGCTCCCCTTACCCTTTGCCAAGGTATTATAATTAAGCTCATTTGTTATGTGACGTGCGCGGTGCGCAGGCGCGATAAGCCGGTCCGTATAGGTGCGTCATTAAAGCTGGTTTTTTTGATGCGCACGCGACTCGGCCCGCATTATCTTTTTATCGTCGCACCCCATGCAGTTGGATTAGTTTTTTCAGCCAGGGGATTGCAACTGGGATGCTGTGATGAATACGAAATTACTAACTTTGTCTTGTTTTGCTATGAAAAAATGTGTTTAAATAAAAACATAATTCAGTCAATTTCAGTTATTATGTATTTTTTCTTAATTTTAATGTTGATGCCTTCTAACGTGTGTTTTCTTTATATCTTTGAAATATGAAAGCTATTTCATTCATTATTCTACGCTGATCAAACTGTGACCACTACATAAACTCTGCTATAAAGGCATCGGTCACGAGAGACGGGGGATAACTGACGTGCCTTATGCTTTGTTGACATATAGATATACTTGTTTACTTACATTTTAGGTATGAGGGCTATTGTTAAGCAAAGTAAATATATTTTTATCTGAACCTAAAACCTCTTAGAACAACTGCATGAATTCATTAATGAAAATGCTTTATTTAGTTACAAAAAAAAATACTTAAACCAAAGGTGCTAAGCATCTGCCTAGGTGCACACAATAGCGCACACGCGTGTCACCCGTGTGTCGCCGAACAAATATTGCATTACCCCTCTCTCCCCGCGCCCTGCCCCGCGCCACGTGCCACAAGTCATTGTGTCCTCCCCACTCCGTCCGCGTGGTCGCCCTACACGCACCGTTCGCTAATCCCACGGAAATTGCACTGTAAGTGCCGTGGACATTTTTTTCTTTCACCTCTGGCTTATTATTTGATATCTTAGGATGATAAACCGCACTTTATCCCTTTATATCACGTACACTGAGGAATCTGTAGGACCTATTTTCTAGTTTACTGGAACAGAAGGCAACTCACAAAAACTCAGTCTCGAAATCGGTGTTTCTGTGATTACCTATAAAACTTTTGCCACAAGAATTCTTACTATTTTTAAACACATTCGGGGAATATGGTATAATATTCTAGTCCCTACTCTATCCTCCGAATAGTCTTAAACGGCTTTCAAAAACTTTAAATCATACCTCTGTTTTGGAAACCTAAATATTTTTGAATTTAAAAATTATACTATAATTTAAAAACGAATTTGCTAAATATATAAATAAAAAGCTTGTGAAAAGTTATTATGTGGGTATGTAATCTGTATATATGTCGCACTGCTTTCACTTTATTTTCAGTTATCTTAAGTGTTAGTCACAACAATGTCTATATTGATTTCAATGGGGTTACACCCAAATTGCTTATTAAACTGAAAGCACTGACAGTACTTAGTTACTGCAAACTAAAAAAAATATTTTTAAGCAGTGACGTTTCTTTAAGCAGATTACACCTATAAAAGAGGTATCGCTAAGCATTTAATTATGTATTGTCTACTCTTAGGAAGTTTATAGTGTATATCTTGTTGGTGTGACAAATAAAAATAAAATAAAAATAAACATAGAAAAATTCATGGTCAAAAGAAAACACTACCCTATTTTATTATGATCTGGCACTTATACCTATCCAAAACCGGGCGTGTCAGGCCACGCGCAACGTAGTAAGTTATTATTATTATTTGACTATTACTCATTAACTACTTATGCTAATATAGCCGTGATAGTTTTTCTTGTAAATTCATCATATAATCTATATTTGAGAGTTTTTTCACTTGTCCAACTCCAACAGTTTAGCCGGCAGGGGAGGGGACTTGCTCTAACCAAAATTAGCTTTTTAAAGCCAAATATTTCGCAAACAGACTTCTAACTCCAAAAATGGTCTTAGAAGACCCATAATATTTTTGAAAGACCTTTTGCACGATCCCACCACAGGATCCCACAAAATATAGGGTACGCGAAAAATAAAAAATACATCCTCACCTTACCTGTAGGGGAGGTTCCAAAAAAAATTTTTTTTCAATATTTTATTCTACGATTCTAGAATTTATTAAAAGTGTATATCCATGCCAAATTACAGCTTTCTAGAACTAAAGGTCTCGGCACTTTTCTTCGGACAGACGGACGAACGGACGGACAGACGGTTGAACAGACGGACGGACATGACGAAACTATAAGGGTTCCAATTTTATTTCGGAACCCTAAAAACGACTTCATATTCTTCTAAAATATTCATGACCTCCATAAAAGTACTTTGCATGGTGGGTGCGATATACTAGCCCTTATAATAATTACAAGTGTCAATTAACCATTATTCGTCAATTAAAAGAACAGTTGGCAAAACTGCGGGAGCGTTAAAAATTCCGCCAGTTAGTGTAAAAGTTTCAATTAAGCACCGGGCGGTATCTCGGCGATCACCGCCATACGCCATGCCCGCTATGCGGGTTCACGGAAATTATTAATTTGGCCCATTAAAATTACCTTCGAGCAATTGAGACGGACGGACAAAGCTCCCCTCGGCGTACCTTTTTACGATAAATGAAAGGCGAGGGTCCTGACACTGAAAGATGGAGTTCTATAGACCCTTTGGTCAGCTTATGGTGTTTCTCCAAACATAAACTTACTGGCTGCAAGTGAATTGCGAAATTTAGTGACTGGACATTTTTGGGTCATTATTTTTGTATGGGTTGTTTGGGAGATACCGTTCGACGATACATATTTCTTTTATAAGCAGTATGTATATGATATTTTTATTTATCAATCATATTACATAATAATAATATGAATTGAGTAATGTATTGTTTGTGGTTAATAGATTTTTTATTTGATTTAAAATCAAAATGAAACTTATTAAATAATTCAAAATATCTACATACATAGATAGAATATTTAACTACACCTCTCACTGTCTTGGATGAAACGGTGCAAGAAAACTAATGTAAAAGTCCAAGATTCTAAGAACATGTTTTACAAGGGTTTAAGGCTTATGACGTACCTATCAATAACTTGCAATTTGTTTTTTTTTAATTTCTCGATCAACCAGGTCAGTGTAGCTCATGTTAAACCAAGCATAAAAACAGAACAAAGGGTTAAAACTGAAAGTTCGTTTAACCCTCAACCGGGCGTAACTTAAAACGTGGGTAGAACTAAATAAAAGCGCTTTGTAAAGGTGTCGCCCGCACCAGACCGCCCGCATGCACTCCAACTATCACTACATTTGTAGCGTTAGGTAAAAGATTTATCCTCCTTTGTGGTTGTAAAGTGGGTTAACCTTAATTGTGAGTCGGTTAATGGACGTTTCAACATTCAACATACCGTGCGCTCCCTATTTTGGTATACCAGACACTTTTATCATGGTAGGTATACTAGGTATCCAGACGCTGATATAATTAGTATATGCACCGTCTACATGATGAGGATAAAAGGATATTGTCCGTATAATACAGCGGCGTATTTATATTTAATTGTGAATTGTAAATATTGTTACTGTTACTATTATTACCCTATGATATATTAAAATAGAAGGTATTGCTTTATTGGATAACTATATTTTCGGCGTGTAACATAAATAAAAAGCTTTATGTTGTCTTTTATCTATAACAAAGCTTATTACATAAGTTTTTTCAGCTCTCCTTTCAAAACCACTATCTTAATATTGCACTATGGTAAGCAAGTAGAGATTTGAAATGATAGTGAAAGTAACGACATTTATTTTAACTGATCATACATAATATATTTACTTGGTATAACAAGAACTGTCTTGTTGGGTTATAAACAACTGTTACAGTAAAGGAAGGTACGGCGATGATATCAATGAAGGATCTAAATTAAAGGCAGTTGTACCAATCGCGGCACCTCCCGTACTGCCGCGCCGGCCGTACCTGCCTATCGGCTCAACTAGCTCTCAATTACCGATGTGGGTCGCTCGCACAGAGAAGACGTGGAGACGTGATCCGTGTTTGAAAGGAGTGGAGTTTTAAAAACCATTTGCGAGTAAAGACTGATATGGTGTTAGAAATATATGCCTCACAACAATGAGGAACCAAATGTTATGATATTTTTAATGTAGCTATCTCTAAACTTTCAATATTTTAAGGCGATACACGTAGGTAACTGTCACAATCGATATTGTGAAAATTAAGCATCGGACCGCACGCCACAATATAACGGAGCTGATTTTTCCAACTATACAAACTAATTTGAAGGTAATATTAAAGATTGTACACCGTCGGAAGACATTAAGAAGAATCCGTCATTAGATTTGAACTATATTTTGCTATATTTATCACCGCCCTATCAAAGAATACAAAAAACTATCGGTAATTCAAATGAAGTCTCCTTAGAATCCCTGTTCCCACGTGGTATCCATCAGCTAAATTGCGTGAGTCATGCGCCACCTGGCGGCGATCACCTTCACTGGAGCTCAATTGAGACACATCTGTCCGCTGCCGTGTGCCTAAATTGATATCAAATGACTGCTGGCATAGTTTGAGTATACCCATGGGAACTGAAGCATCTTAAGGCACTTGTAAGTTCAACTTATCCTTCCAAACATTTGTTTAGTATTGAAAATGGCTAGGAATTACGTATGAAAAGATATTAGAGTAAAGATGTATGAATACCAATTTATTTAACTTGTCGACAAACGAGCTGGGGATCCACCTGATGGTAAGTGGCCAACATCACCTATGGACATCAGCAACTCCAAAGGCATCACCGATGCTGCCTATATTGTCGAAGAAGAGAAAGAAAGAACTGGCTCCCAAACCTCTAGCTAGCAGGAACAGGAAGAGTCGTTTGGTGGCCAGAGGTAGAGAGGTAGAGAGAAGCCTTGCTACTAAGCCGGCGGGGCATCTTTCGGCTCTCGCAGCAACCTATAATGTTGGTGCTGGAGTCAGTATTCTCCACCCTATTATGCCCTGAACTTTATTACAGCCTCTTCAATACGGTTCTATAAATGCCCGAGAAGTTGGTACACAACTACAGCAAGTATCGGCATATCTACTAATGCTCCAATAACTATGTAATGGTGTAGTATTGTATGTATTGTTGATTTGACGACCCACTTGGCGTACTGGTTACTATGCCGACCACTATGCTAAGGGTCTTGGGCTCGATTCTCAGCAAGCCGGAAATTTAAATGATGACTTTAAATTTCTGTTGAATTCAAATTTCCCTTCGAATTCAGGGTATAAGCGTTCATGTCTTTATGTTTTGTCCATGGCACCCGCGACACAGGGACTCCTAGTGTGTAGTTATAGCGTGTAGCGTGTGTAACTGTGTAGCGTTATGTAAGAATTTAAAAACTGTTACAACAGTTAGTTAATACGTGGAGCACAGGTTAACAGGCGCTCGGTGCCGCCGCCGCCGCCCGCATGCACTTTCATTACAAGGCACAATTGACTCCAATGAGCAGCAGCCGCCGCCACTCCGCGCCGCTCTCGAGACCGGGTCACCGTCACCGGACAACGTTACGTTATTAGATACCTCCAAGTAATGTTGATTATATTTCAAAGTGATGTTTGAAACACAATATAAATGTTTAGTACTTTGTAGGTCAATTATTACAAAACATAGGACAAATCCAGCTCACTATTAACGGTAACTATAATAAATTAAATACAAATGATTTATAATACTCGTAATCAACGCTCGAATGTTCTAGCTGTATGTAAAACGCAATAAAGCTCAGAGAAAGGCCTGCTTTCGTACAGTTGCACATCTTGCTGCTTTCAAATTTATGTGTTCAAGTGTACGTGGTTTCGTAGTCAGCGGAACCCTGATAGTTTCGTCATGTCCGTCCGCCCGTCCGCAGCATAGCGCCGCGACCTGTAGTGCTAGAAAGCTGTAATTTAAATATTTAAAAATATTTTTTTCAGGTTACCTCCCCTGCAGGTAACCTAGGAATGCATATTTTTTTCGTCGCCTACCTCGTAATGTGGATTATCGTTGAAAAGGTCTTTCAAAAATATGATGGGTCTGCTAAGATCATTTTTCAACACATGGGCCCATTTGGGAAATATTCGGCTTTAAATGTTAGTCATCGAGTAATAGTCGATAAACTAACAACTACGGAACTCTACATAGCGCGTGGCCTGACACGCACGTGGCCGGATATATTTTACATGTGATAAGTTAATGCTGGACTGCAATTTCGCATCTAATGGTAAGTGGTGATGAATTCCAGATACATGTCTGTGGTAAGTGCACTAACTTAGTAAAAGCCTGCATTCTTTTCTTGACCATCATAGATCTCTGACGCAGACAAGCTATTCCAATCCTTAATGAACGACGATAAAAAACCCTTTTTCGTATTTACCGTTATTCTGATACAATACCGTCTCCGAGGGATCATATTTCAGCAAAAACGTAAATCGATCGATGCTTACCTCACGAAACAAAGGTGACACTTCGATTACCCGTGAGACAAAGGCCAACCCGCATGCTGCTGAGACAATGTGTCGGTAACACAATCCCAGCTCTCACACACAATACACTCGCACTCTCCAGGTGTAGGGACAACCCTGACGCTGCTACAGCGGAATCAATCTAACCCTAACAGTTAATAAATTACTCTTAGGAATACGTAAGCCAACAAAACATTTTTAAAACAAAGAAATAATATCACTTTCAAATCTATTCTAGTCTATCTTATTAAAATTAACACATTTGTCGCAAACGTGTCGCTAAATTGCGTCGTAATAATTTATGTACCTTGTTTCGAATTTGTAGTCTCTATGGATTTAATTATAATACGTACCTAGTCCTTAATAGATTTAAAATTTTAGCAGCCTCTTTTATTGTTCGTTTATTGGACCTTTATGTCCCATACTTTTACCGAACAAAGCGAAAAGTAAATAACTGTTTCACAATAACAACAAGCCAAAGCCTCTCAATAGACACTCAGTATAAAACAATGTGCTCGTAACAAGACAAGCAATATTCGTACCTCCAACAGAGCAACAGAAAGCAATCAAAACCTTAATCCGACGATGGCCCTCCATTTACCTACGATCTCAAACTCAAACATCGCAAATTTATTAATCGCGGGCCTCGCAGACCGGCAAACAGGGCCGGGTTAAGTAATTAACGTCATGTCGAACCGATGTTTTAATAACTTGCCATCCTCAAAATTGTTTGCACGCATCGTGTATAGGTAATTTTGGGTTATCCGGCAAACGTAGTCTTCTGGTTAAAGGGATTTGGGGTAAGTACGGTAAATAGGTCGTTAGCGGTGTTTGAGGATTACACAATTAAACGTTTGTATGATTTTTGTTACTCCACAGCAATGCTGGTAGCTAAATGATAACGGTCTTTGTTGCAATTTCTTTTTTACGTAATATGCCGACAAACGCACTATAAATGAGCTTCCTCGTGGAACCTGAGTTGTCCACTTCGCAACACCTAAGGTATCCGCGATGAATTGCCGACCAAGAAAAAAAGAGAAGAAAGGAAGAAAGTGCAGCCACTTTTTCTGAAAGGTATTAAGTCTGCACATTCGTACTTTCACTCACTCCCTTCAAAGGAGATCCAGTAACGAAAAGCCATAGTTATTAATGGACCGGGTTGACTGACGAATAAGGCATAAATAAATAATGGAATATAGACGTCTAGAATTACGAAATTGCGTTAGTCGTGAATATATTCGTATGTTAATCTTTGTGATAAATTATTGCGATGTAGTTATGCACCTATAGTAAAGAGTATAATAATATAGGTCGATTTAATCAGCTTAGAAAATTTTCAATAATTATGCATTCTACCAGAGTCAGACTGAACAACAATCGATTCAACAATATTGCTTACACGAAGGTAAGTTATAACGTTTCTCTATTTCAATGTGTTTGATGAGGCTGTCAGTCAAATTCATGATAAACAACACGTGGTTTTAGTGAAATTATAACCTTAACTGCTGTTAGGTAAGGCTTACATTCATTAGTCTATTTGGGGCTGTTCCGTCCGCTTGGAATAGATTATGCATATAAGAGGGTTCATAACAATTTGAATCTATTGTTTGAAGTGCAAACATCGTCGTGATCTTGGCCCCTCAGGTGAAACTAATAACCTTCAGCCTTCCACGATGTGTGGAATATTATACAAGGGCTTCATGTACAGTCAGCGTCAAATACATGTAAGCGGTTAGGGCAGTCAAATTGATCTCACATACATAAATTCGTAAAGATGTACCCAGTCAGAGTATTCATATAGTTGTCAACATCTAAAGTGATCATTAGAACTAAGCAACACAGTTTCCAAATTCTTGTAAGCCCTCAAGATGTTCAATTTTATGTTTGCGAACAAAACAGTCAATAGTATCTAGGCACCGATAGTTGTCAAAATATATTTAATTAAGTAATCAAAATACTTTTTATTACATTTCATCAATAAAAATAAAACATTATGATTTAGTTGTTAAAGTGCTTTTTACCCTGCTGTAGTTTGTATTGAGATTTTGATCATGTATTTAAACTCTTTGTAGTGATTGTCATTTAAAACACTGACAAGATAAGTACATACTAATTACGACTGTCAGTGTCATCTTTATAATTTCTATATATTTTATTATAGAAGTGACTACCATATTGCGAGTCATAAACCATTTATTAGCTAATTAATTACATATCGCCTTAATTAAAAAGATGGCGTCATATGGGTGAATTTCAACAAACACGAATTTTGCCTAATTACAGTGGCGAATTTAAATTTGCTGTTTCTGATAAATTTTTTTGGCCTAAATAATAGATAAGGAGTAGTATTAATTAATCATATATCATATATCGAAAAAAAAATGATTAGTTCATGAGATATTTCCATTTGAAATTATCAAATGCCACCGAAATTATTAAAGGACCACCGGAATTAAAATCCAAGCCACCGAAATTGATTAAATTTAAACTTGCTGTTTCTAATACACTTTATTTGGCATAAATAGTATGTAAATAGTAGTGATAATTAGCCATATAGTAGAGATTGAAAAAAATTATTTGTTCCGGAGATATTATCAAATTACACTATCAAATGCCACCGAAATTAAGACCACTGGAATTAGAATTTGATCCACCGAAATTGATTTATGCCCATGAGAAATCATAAAGGCAGAATCATTTAATACTTTAAAGATATGTACATTTTTAAGAATAGGAGTCTAGATGAACGGACTCCTTTTAGCGGTGATTAGACAGGCCCATTGCACTTCTGAGCTACGTTTATAAGCTGTTTTCGAGGGTCCTCACAAATTGCATTGCACGCAGGCTTGACGTCTTGCAGCCTCCCGAACAAGCAGGATTCCGAAAAGGCACCATACAGCACCATAGACCATATACACACATTGCGGCAGATTATACAAAAGACCGAGGAGTATAATTTGCCGTTATGCCTAATAACCTATGTAGACTATGAGAAGGCCTTTGATTCTATCGAGATCTGGGTGGTGCTAGATTCTCTCCAGCGGTGGCGGATCGACTACCGGTATATCGAGGTGTTGAAATTTTTGTACTCATCCGCCATCATGTCCGTCAGAGTACACGACACAGCAACGAACCCCATCCAACTGCAGAGAAGTGTCAGACAAGGATGTCATATCCCCAAAACTGTTCACCGCTGTGTTGGAACATCAGTTGGACGTGTTCAAGCTGATGGAGTGGAAACAACATGGCATTAACATCAATGGCGAATACATCACACCCCTGCGATATGCCGATGATATAGTCATCCCGGGTTCCCTGGAAGAACTTGGTACAATGCTCGGGGACTTGAGCCTCACAACGGGTGGGTCTTAAGATGAACATGGACAAGACGAAAATCATGTCGAATGTCCATGTCACACCTGTATCGGTTGCTGTTGACGGCGCTGCTCTCGAAATTCTAGACGAATACAATTACCTGGGACAAGTGATCCAGATGGGTAAGTCCAACTTCGAGAAAGAAGTCACTTGTAGAATCCAACTCGGATGAGCTACGTTCGGGAAACTCCGTCATATATTGTCGTCCAAATCACCACCTCAGTGCCTGAAGTTTAAGGTGTTCGAGCAGTTTGTGTTGCCAGTGATGACATACGAATCTGAGACGTGGTGCTTAACTATTGGCCTAATCCACAACCTCAGAGAAGCGCAGCGGGCTATGGAGAAGGCTATGCTTGGTATTTCTCTACGTGATCGCATCAGAAATGAGGAGATCCGTAGACGAACAAGGGTAACCGACATAGCTCGAAGAATTAGCCGGCTGAAGTGGCAACGGGCGGGCCACATAGTGCGAAGGACCGATAACCGTTGGGTAAGAAAGGTCCTCGAATGGCGTCCACGTCTCGGAAAAAGGAGCATAAGACGCCCCCCGACCAGGTGGACTGACGACCTGAAGAATACAGCGGGCATCCGCTGGATTCAGAAGGCTCAGGACCGGTCAGAGTGGTGCAAGTTAGGGGAAGCCTATGTCCAGCAGTGGACCTCCAAGGGCTGATGGATAGATGGAGACACGCTTGTATTTCTATGGCCTATACTTCCCTATACGCTTTGATTTGCCACCGGAGCCACCGAGATTGCGCCACCGGACTTAGAATCAGAGACAAAACTTGAATTTTAAAGAAAACTTTTAGTCACAGGTTAACTTTTATTGCACAATTATAGCTGAAAACCGTTAATGGAACCCTCCATAAAATTTCTAGATAATCTGCTTTATACTTTTACTAATATACATGACATCGGAATTGGATGATTTTGTATTCCTGCGCCACCGCAGTTAGTACTTACGTGTTTGGCAGGAAAATTACGCAGCCAATCGGTCATCCTAACACGCAGTTTGCAAGAGCACAACTGAACGGTGCGGGGAGAGCCAGTAAGGTGTCTTCCAAATCGTGAAGTAATAAGTAATGAAGTATACAAAATGCGCCACCGGTATTGCTTTTTTTTGTAGGACATTTTTAAAAGATGTTTTAAGAGCTGTTGTTTAATCTTAAATTACTCCATAAACATATATTAGGTGTGTTATTTAATGTATTTCTAAAAAACATTCCCTTTCAATGAAATTTATTTACCAAAAAAAATTAAATTAATAAAATATGTAAATAAATGCAGTTTGGACAGTACACCGGAATTAGATTTTAGATCTTAGATATTTTTTTATTAAGAATCTATGTATTAAATACCTCTGAATACTTCACTATCATGTAGATCACTACTTAAACTACCTATATAAAATTATGCATAATTGTAGTTTACCTCCTCACATTAATTTTCAACCTCGCCGTCTCAAAAATGCGCTTGGGAAATTCACCCATATCATTTAGATGAAGAGACAAAGCACCGAATTATAAATTTACATCGTGAAAAGGTTACAAAAACGGAATACAAATAGCGGATGAACTCGGCTTATACGTAAGTTGAAACAGACAGCAAGAAAACAGCTTTGATTAAATTTTTTTAAATGGGTAATAAATTATTTATTTTCTCTTTTTTAGAGAAACACTGTATCTTTATGCACTAATTAATAATAATAAATAAAGATACCCGATAATAAATAAAGGTATCGATTTTTTCTTAAGGTGATATTTTATCCCCTTTGCCATTTCCATATTGTCAAAAATGGCGTCACCACTGCAAGGGACGCTATCGTTTGCAAAAGCTATTTAAGAAAAGCCGCAATTTTCAGATTTTACAACTGTCTTTTACATGCTGTCGACAAGAACAAGATAGCCTTTGCATTTTTGTTGCAAAATCAACCATATCGTAAGATGTTACAGTGCACGCTTGTAAAAGTTGACATACATCATTATACATATAGAAATAGTTCTCTGTTCATTGAAAATTCTGAAGGAAAATTGTATTAATATCAATGCCTAGATACCATTGACCGTTTTGTTCGCAAACATAAAATTGAACATCTTGAGGGCTTACAAGAATTTGAAAACTGTTGCTTAGTTCTAATGATCACTTTAGATGTTGACAACTATATGAATACTCTGACTGCGTACATCTTTACGAATTTATGTATGTGAGATCAATTTGACTGCCTTAACCGCTTACATCTATTTGACGCTGACTGTACCTTTGTCTGCTTGTAATAGGTTACTCGCCTGCTGGCTGATATGTTATTACAAAGACAATTAAAATACAAACATAATTCAATACAAACTTAACAATAGGTTCTCACCGATTTCCGAAATAAACCAATAAAACTCATAGTATTTTAAATCCCTTAAATAGTACCTCTACTTCATTTAAGAAGACGACTATGAGTAATAAAGAATATTGTTATCACTGCACTGGTAAGAATCGTTTGTGTCAACATGTGTACCGAAGCGAAGAGCCTTGAGACAAACACGACGCACAAATAGGTGATACAAATTTAGTGGCGTGCAATAAGGACCAGCGTACCTATGAGACTGTAGGCCATGGTGACAGGCAGAGAGAGGAGAGGGTACAGGGTGTGTCAGGATTGTTCCTATGCAGCTCGGTCATTGTTTTAATATGAATAATATAGTTATAATAGGTGATTTTAGAGTACCTAATCCATCGATACATTTACACTTAAACAATTGAACAATGGTAGATTTAATAGCAATAAGCTTACAAAACTACTTATACAAAATGATACATGCACATCAAGTATTAGCATTGATTTAGCTAAAAATTTAAACATAGACATTAAACGTATTAATGATAATTTTAAAATTATCTAAAACATCTATTTATTTGATTTAAAAAGCTGTAGTTATATTTATCTTAAAATATTTTGGAAACGCGGATGCTTATCACCGTGCGCGCTAGTAGAGACGTGTTCACGTATAATACGCGCAATAACAGTAACATTATGCGCGCGTGAGGGAGCGATGAATAATTCCCGTGACGATGTTAGCTAATGCTACATAATATGTATTTGTTTGACTTACACTGATCAGTAGATTGCGGCTTGTTTCTTTCGTCTCCTTTCGAATATATCTCGATCATCGGTGTATTTATTTTGTTATAAATACAGTACTGATAAGACATTAAAACATATTATTGAGTAATGTTACTCTAGTTTTTAATTTTTTATTTTACTGTGTCCTCCTCCCAAAGGTTGTCTGGAAGAGATCGCTCTATAGCGATAACACCGCCTTTTGTACCTCAAATTTTACGTCTTTTATTGTGTCAATAGCATAGTTGATGTGTACAATAAAGAGTAATCTATCTATCTATCTAAAACACGGAGAGTAGCTAATACCAGAGTAGTTAATACAGGACCAGCTAATATGTCATTCGAATTTGGAGGAGCTTTGTAAAACTCATATGAACAGCTCGGAGAAAACTGGTGTTTAGGTATATTATTTATAATATGCAGAAATTATGCTATCGAACTTATTCATCAGACAGAGCATGGAACATGAGGCCTCGCGATTAGTGAGGAACTTAAATTTCAGAAATTATTAAGATATAAAATTACAATTACAATGATACTATAGAACACATTAATAACTTCAACAACTAAATAAGACTCCTAAAAATACGGACCATAATATTAATTGTAACCAACGTGGACTACGCACACCTTACTTACTGATATGAAACTGAAGAGATGCTTAAAAGTGAACAGAGAGATGACATAAAGGTTGTTGCACACGATCCGGCTATAAGTAAGGCACTGCGGCGCGCGGCGCGGGCGCGTTAATATTGAAGTGGCAGTCAGGTGTTCGGTACTATCGGTTCAGTGCAGCGGCTGAATAATGCAGTGCCATACTGCCTTTGTTTCCCACCCTCTGAAATCTGAGGCCGCGTATAACATTATTTAGTTCTTACTACGATCACTCTATGAATAGATTACCTAATGATTGATTGTTTATTATTTATTTGTTTATTTGCAAGTTTTATCAAAAAATCTTCTTCGTCATAAAATTTGCACTATAATTATCCTCTCTGGGGTTTCCTGCCGACTTTACTACAACTTTATACTGCTATGAAAATCAACACAGAAATTTGGATATACAGGTCTCTATCATGACAATCATCTTTGAGATAATAATAAATCTTTCACTAATAATTGCTTGGATAATTAGAATTCACAATAGTATTTCACTGTTTTTTCATTAACATGTGACAAAGTCTATAGTAATGTACCAAAATTATTGGATATAATATTTATTAGTTAGTGCGGTATTGTCTACGGGTGATCGAGCCGTCTCCGCCGGGACCAGGAGTGGGTTAAATTGGGCGGTTATTCTGGATAGCCGAATACACACATAATTATGATTACATAGTAAGTGGACAAGTTTGATATTTTTAAATGTCAAACATGTCTACTTACTGTGTGATCATCTACGTTGGTTCATTGATAACATAAAATAACATGACGGTCCATTCCATTTTAGAAGAATGAATGACAAGGAAAACTATCACGCCCTCTGACACAACATCAAATGCTAATGTGGAACACCAATGTGGACCGGTGAAAACAGACGTCTGGGGGCATCGTTGTAATGTAAAATTGTAAATAATAGTGGCACAATTGTGAGGACATTGAAGGCAAAGAGATTGTTTGTTTCTCCTTGCCCGAATACTCACGTCCCCCAAGGTATAGTTGGAACATAGCTTGGGAGATAATAGTGGCCTACCTAATGTCCCATATGATAGCATAAGCAACTTACTATTATTCCGCAAACAAATAATTATTTATCGGTCTAAAATCATGTGAAATTTAACAAAATTCCATGGAAATAATTATTTGGTCACATGTGACCAGAATACTACTGAGCTATGAAACTTGTAAGGGCAGAACCCTTTCCCTGCACATTCAATTAACTGACACAGCGGCCGCGGTGAGAAAAATCACGCGCAGGGGAAAATACTGCAGCTTCTTACAAACCAATTGCCCTGAATCGAGGGCCTCTATCATAATAAACTCAAGATTGGAGGAGTGAGGAGAGATGCGTGTATAAACATGAATGCTTTCTAATTTTTATTACAGTGATTGGAAAAGGAAGAACAGTTCAATAACGTATGATTTTGATTTTTGCGTAATGGTCACTATACCACGTTTTATTTAAAAGATTGGCACCAGTTCAAGTAGCTTAACATCAATGAATGTAAATGTTAATTGCATCAGGAGAATTTTTTTTTTGTAATATACAAAAAAGCAAAATATCTCCAAACTTTTATGAAACAAATATTTCAAATGTCTACTTACAGTGTGACCTCTCATACTCGGATATTTGGAATGGCTGATCCACATTGAACAATGCCTCCGGGCGGCCCCGTGTAGGTGTTGCATCGCTTTATCCTCCATTCAGAGCACTCCGCTGCCAAGAACGACATAACTCGCTGCCAACATATTAAATCTTAAAACAGAGTCTATGTCAAGGACCCTGCCATACAATTAAACGCCATTCCGCTACACATTTGTCAAAGGAGAAAAGGTTAATGTTTGGAAGGTTTTACGGCGAATAGCCAAGAAACATTGCGGACCCTTGGGATGTAGCCGAATACCTTGGAAGTAAATATCTACGGGAGGCTTTCTTAGTGGCCATGAAAAGAGAGGGTCAGAGGGAGCGTGAGCGATTTTCATTAATAGTATCTGTACAAGAAGGGATGCACAATTTGCTTGCTCATATGAGTTGAAATCTTGCATCTAATTAGTCACGCTTCCAAATTGGTGACGTTGAAAAACCATGGCCAAGTGAGCGAGCAATCATACATTTCAGTAATAACTGTTTGACTACGTAGCCAGCAAAGTCACTTTTTAAGTGCGTATTTTCAAAATAAATAGCAAAAGAGCCTGACAAACTTGATGTTAAAATGATTACCGACGCCATTAGTCAAAAAGAAGTCATGGCCAAAAAGAAGAATGATAGCAATTATTTTAACTTGTCTCTTGTTTTGATGAAGAATTGGTCGTAAACAACCAGTTAATTGCCAGCATAATGGAATTTGGCTTTGGCCGCTCTTCTACAGATGTCCTAAGTCAATAGGACAATATACATTGTAAAGTAAGAACTGCATAATCCCGTTTGGACTATGGTTCATACTATTCAGAATCGTTAAATGACAATTAGGTATTAACACATTAATCTCTGATCTTCTGATGTTTGATCATATTCATTTTAATAAGAGCCGAAGTGCCCAGCGTCTAAGTAAACAGCTCAGTCCCGCTCGTTATGTGGCTCCAACAAGGATACGGACTCTCATTCACATAGTTTCAAACTCCTGAGCCTAATGTTCATTTTCTTCAACCTTATGACTGACCACACTGGTCATGATGACGTTCATCTCAGAGAAATAACATTCATCGAAATAATTTACATAACGTCAACGAGCCGCGATTTCCTCAACTAATACTAAACTTAATTAGAGAGAACTCAACCTCTGGTATAAGAGCAGATTGCTCCGAAGCACATAAAGGCTCATGATTTTCTTCATAAGTCCATCCAACGTGGCTTAACTTAGTCCCAAATCATGAAGTACATTCTAAATGTAACTGTATGTGGCAAGAAGTCCAAAGTCGGCTACCACAAAACTCCAGCAGTCTCGTTAAACTTGTGCGCACCACCTACGCTTTAGTATTCGCGGGATAGTGCCATGCGGGAAAATTTACTCAGAAATATACACGTAGGGAACTCCGCTACGAGCTACAAGATTCAAGAGTTTATACCGAGTTTGCTTGAAAGTAGTCCTAAGAATAACTTTCAGCTATATCTATTTGTGTGCGGCTGTCACTGAACTAAGTTCGATGAGAATATATAGGTGTTGAAACACTTAACGTGGATGAATAATAACAGATGGCAAAAATGTAAATAAAAAGAGTGGCAATTTTTCTTTCTCGCACTTGGTCTGTGAAGAACGATTTCTTCTCGTCCTAGTAAAGTTCGACGACCTTTCAGAAGAAAGCAACACATAAATATGAACCGACATAACATTTTTGAAGTAAAATACTCTAAAAAAATTCTGATTTTGGAAGTGCTCAAGCTGCAGTGATTAAAATTGAAATAGAACATTTACTTGAATGCTAATTCCATATCATAAATACTGGTAAAGACGTCAGAGGATTATGAAAACAAAGAAATTAATAGTAAACGTGTGCGGTGATTTAAACGCAACTGCTTATGGTTGACACGATCTACCACGCAACTCAAAATGTCTGCTCGCTAAACTTTCCACCTTCATGTCGTTCTTTGCAGCGTGGTGTGTTAAGAATTTAAAGCGTCCACATAAAACACGTAACAATAAAGAATTAGAATGAGGCACTGTAACGTTATGGAATATATGGAATAAAATCGACTGAAAAGATATTTGCGGTTAGAATCACGGCTAGAATATTAGATGTACTTCATCTCGTTTCAATAGATTTCCTTTCATATTAATCATTATTGAATGCGTTCTCCGCTAAACATGCCTATTTCACTTAAGGTTTGACTTTTCTAGTGACAGGTTCGGGATGGAAACTTTTTTTGATATGAGAATTCTGTAAGTTAATATCGAACTAAATAGTTTAGTAGCTCTGACTAGCTCTTGATTAAGTTATTTACATTCGATCAGAATTCAATTATACTATCACGTACGACTACGTACCCGTAATCAACATTATCATTTCAGTTGGTCTATAAGAATAGTTCCTAACTCCAGTTCACGCTACTCTCTAACTCTTCTGATGCTTCTTTACTCACATATTCCTTCCAAATTTTGTTCCTGTAACTCAATAGAAAAGTTTGCGACGACCTTTTGCTAAAGTTGTAAATATCGCTCAATAACGTGACAAGAGGCACGTCACGGCCGGCGTCACGAGGCGTCACGCCGCCGGTGACTGACTGACTGCGTGACTCGCCGCTCTTCACAATAAACACGTCTGTCCTATCGTTAATCAACGATACACCTTCAGGGACCGGTGGCACCCGCTATCCGTGATTAAATTTATCAAAGTTATTTCATTATTGAAAAAGAGTAATTTAATATGTCTAAATTATTGTGTTATTATTGTAATAAATATTAGAATAATGGAACCGCAATAGGGATGTATCCTATTTTTTCGAATTTTAAATAAGCAATCTTACTAAATGGTAACTGGTCATGTAGATTGTATTGTTAGATGGCATAGCACACTACATTACTAATATATTGTAGACAGCCTATATTTCTATATTATACGGCTTTCCGGAGACCAACTAAAATTCTTACGGACATTTACACTTACATATTGAGACATTGTATTTGGAGTTGTATTAGGAATGTAGAGAAAGATGGTGAAAAACATGATTTAACATTGAACTCATCGTGGATTGTTGTAATGATTTAACTGGCCATGGACTAATCGACAATAATACATGTTTTGTACAAAACAAGATACTATAGGTATCCAGAATTTACGCCTGATTACGTGAAAAATGAGTAAGTGGCCGGTTAATGTTAACCGCAAATTAAATAATCGTAGTTGACGTGACACCCGGCTGTCCAAAACAATGCCTTACCTTGTGAAGGTACAGCTCGGGGAGGTCGCAGGGGGTGAGTGGGGGATGATAATTAATTACTTCAAGAGTGGCAGGTGCACAATGACTGGAAACTGCTGGCGGTGACGAAGCAGGTTTTTTATGAGTCGGAAAACCTGGCAACAACGTATACTATTGTTTCCAGGAGATATTATAGCGTGGAAGGTGGAAGCGTTCACTGAAACTGCTACTCTTTTGTTTTTCAAATCAATTTTCTCTTTTAATATTTATCAAGTACAAAATTTAGATTTTTTTAAATAATACGAAAGTAACTTTAAATGTTACGATTTAAATCATTACAATAATCGTTTCTTTACCCGCAAGGTTCCTATTCCTCACGGATTCCAGTATGACTTTAGACATGGCATTACAATGACATCTTTAACTTATCAATATCAACATCAAATGTCAACATTTAGCAAACTTTCTTCTAACTTGTACATTGTCTACTTATTACCAACGTAATAAAATATGTAGGTAACTTTCAATTTAGATCACCACATAGAGCAAATAATCTTAATATTTTTATATGAACTCTCCCCAAGTAGGGCAATCGTGGGCCACGGTGATGAATTTTACATAATAGTATGTTAATAATGCTTAATTTTTATACAAAATGAACAATAAGCTCACACTACTCGCTTACTTTGAACATGATTACGGAACTGACAATGGTCGATGCATGAGTGCCCATATCCCCATATTCCCGGCACAATCTGGCGAGCCTTACCTGAAAATCCGAATTAAATCATATTTGGACGAGGGAACAATGCCCAGATATGCTCCCAGCGGAAATCTGCCTGCGGTTTCGCATTCACTCCAGACACTAAATCCTACCGTCACACCTTTCAATACAGCTCAAATTTGAATCCCAGCTTTTATAACCTAAATTTACAACCGTACCCTAAAATCGACTGTAGGAGCTTAAAATTAAAGTTGATTTTACTGATAATAACTGAAGCTTTAAATACTGACCATCGCAATGATCATGTTTTGCGAATGGAATATAATTCGAATTGTCACCTGGGATTGTACACATTCGAAATTGGACATTAAATCATGATCGTTAGTATTGAATTTGCAATAACGCGCACGCATTCAGCAGTGATTGAAAGCGACCAGGTGCGGATAAAGGAATCGATGTCGTATTGGTAAACGATAAGGTCGATGTTTGAATGGGGCGGATGGTGTTGTAAAACAATGAGTGGATATTCACAGGTGCAACAGTGCGGAAGGCACGACAAGCGGCCGATTTCGCACACAGTATGGCGGACTTTCCGTTTCCGGTAGCGATTACGCGGTGACTTATGCAAGGCTGTTGGACAGATAACAGGTTCGGGTTTGATGGTTTTGCGTTCAATGGTGTTGTTTATTTATTGATGCCAGGGGATTTTGCAGACTATGAAAATTTGAGGGTACTGCTAAAAATGAACGTATATGGACTCCCGGCTGCATAGAGCAATTACTTACAGCTGAATGGAACGCGATAACGAAAGTAAAATAGAACTAACCAACTAATGCTATTTTGCTAATTAAGCAGTTCTCCCAAAAGAGTTTTAATTCTATGTAAATAAATAGATTATCTTCAATTAATCTATTGCTCGGTCAGCACGGCGGTAATTTTATTATCATAGCTTGCATATTTATCTGGTAACAATGAGTTATCCATAAAAGAATTAATATACATGTCGACCAAAGTTAAAAAGTTCAAAAGTTATGTTGCTTTTTCTAATTACGTTTCAACTTTCTTAATTCAGTCAAATGAGTGTTACAATATATCACACAGCGTCTTATTAAAAAATATTGCGACAACAACTTTCATTTAAGCATAAAAACTTTTCCAAAATAGTACACCCTATTCCGCTACCTATGTCTACGCCGACTAATGACGAACTAATGGCATTCTCTGGATTGCAAATGTCAGTTCCTTCCTCGCCCATGACGTCTAATTGACGGGTCACGTGACGTGGACGGTCGCGTGTCGTGCCGTGAGAGAGTCGTGACGTTTATCCTTGCGAAGCGTAACTTACGCGCGTTTCCTTCCGGGGCCCATTTCAATGTAGTCGTTCAAAGATGCTCTCGTTAAGTCTCGTTAACTACAAAAGATGGAAACATTTTGTCTGTCTATATGCATGTAGTGATTATGTATGTTTCGACGGTCCTTACGTATAAAACTTCAATAATTGCAATTTTTGGAGTTTAACTCCTTTAGAATCGATTTTCATATAAAAGCCTCGGGCAGTGACAGATTTATATTTTTTATCAGTGTAGGCCAAATCCGAAACCCGCTCATGGGGTTCCATACCGCCAAGATGGTGAATTCGGTGCCCCACCTATCTACACCTCTAGTTGCTCACGCCAATGTTATACTACAAAAAAAATAAAAAAAAAAATTTACAGACTATTATTTGTAGAGCGGTTTGAACATGAAAAACGCTTTCCTGTAACTCGGTTTTTGACATGTCGCTTTATAAGTAGAGACCGTCGGTTTGCTTATCAAACGCCATTGGCTCCGACAATCGGCTTAGAAATCGGCATGAGAAATACGTATATAGAGTTTTAAGTAGTTATATTTTTGCGGTGTATTAAATGTTTCGTCTCGTAGGACTGAGCCTGTATGGTGGATGGTCTGTGAAACAACTCAAGTCATTACAAATTGCTTTTAGGCTTTATCATCACGGACATTATAGAACGGATAGGTTCTAGTACCTTACTATTTTTGCAAAATTTTATATTCTCTATAGTTTAGTAGAGTGATGGGTGAAGGGAAGAGGTGGAGGGATTTAACTAAAACTTTAGCTTTAAAACATTGAATAAAATATTTAAAAAGTTCTTTGTATTTGTAATCCACACGTTTCAGTTTTCGGGCGTAAAGATAAACGTTGCGCGTCTGTAACACAAAAACTTTTTTATTTATAACCCAGAGAATCATTCTCTTTTCTTACGTGTCCGTGAGATGTTTTCTCATCAGCAACCCCTAAGGTTTTATTGACAAGGTCGCGTGTCGGAAGCGGACGCGAGCCCTCGTAGCGAGACTTATGTGCGCTTCCGTCCGGCGATCCAGCCTCCAGCCCAACATCTTGACTGACTAACGCGGAAAATAGGTACGCTTTTTCTGTCAAAGTAACGTAGGAATTTACCTACTGACTAGTAGTCATTCTGGAAGACATACCTGCAGTTATCTTAAACAATAACGTTGTATACTTTTAAACTGAAACAAATTCCACTTGAAATTGTTTATGTGCATTATATATATTATACTTGAGCAAAAATATAGTTACTGACACTTATTAGGTGCCTACTGTACGTGAAAGGCGCAGAAATGCAAAGAATCTATTTACCTATCAAAGCAGAAGAACATGAATAGAATACAGACTTAATAAATGCTAAACGTATAATTTCGTTGAACTAAAATTGTTTTCGGAACATGACTCAAGTTTTTCAGTAAACATGTTGACAATACTGTGATGAAATTAAATTTAACAAGCAAAAAGCTTCGCAATTAGAAAATATTGTATCAAATTTAATAACAAAGCTATTATAACAGGATGACTAAACCTCCAAAAAAGGTTTTTTTTATTAATAGGCGCACGGCGCGGCATGGCGGCGCGGCCAAAAAGATTTAATCTCCAATCTCCAATTAGCGTCCGTCTGCACGCAATGAAATAATTGCATGTTTCACTTCGGAGATTAAGAGATGACGCGAACAATTGTGGAATGCATTGCTTGCTACAGTATTGTTTACACGTTATATTCAGTCATGAATTAATACATTGCCTAAATTTATAACTTTAATATTGACAAAATAACTAAATCGCCGTGAATTATTATTTCACCATCATCAAAACCGACATCAGTACCACTGCTGGGCGGATGACTATTCTCACAACGAAAGTGTAATGTGAGTGTCTTCAAGGCAAGAGTGAATAGGCTTTTACTAAGTTAATGCGCTTTACCACCAATGACTACATCGCCACTTACCATCAGGTGGGATTGTAGTCAAGCATTAACTTATAAGATATAAAAAAAAAAAAAAAAAGTGGGTAAGTAAAAGCCAAAATTCAGCAAGACAATACAACTCTCGTATATAGTCTTTTTCTCGGCGTGTACTAGTCCTTTACTTGTCTTGACTGGCACTGTATTAGACTGCTTATGTTATTTTATTAGTGGAGTCCCGTCAGCATCAAACATTTCGATTATACATTATCCTTTAAAAAAATAATTTCAATGCGGTTAAAACATGGGTAAACTTTTTAGTATTTTGCACGCACATACACTCAAAGGTTCAACAGCTTAATTACAATACACGGGTTGTTTGTTCTAATAATAAAATCTATTCAATAACTACAATATCAGCGTGCTTTCCATTTTTTCATGTCGTATAAAAAGTGTGCATTCCACCCATTACCTCCCAATGACAAGTCATTCTCTGGAAACATCACTGCTGCCAATGCTGCCCTCCTACATATCTAACCGCTCCCTTCGATATCTATTGCTAGTTGCATGAAAATCAACCCTAAACAACGTTACAAAAGTATAGTTTCCTTTGCTTTTAAATTAATGAGTACTTGCCGGGAGTACATGAATGACTCTGTAGTCTGTACTCGGTTGGACGTGACATCTCCTGCCAAGGGTCTTGGCTTCAATCCCTGGCCGTAGCTTTTTCACACTGATAGATTTCCCGATTGTTTGATATTTGTGATGTATTAAAATAAGTTTTTATGTTTTATGACGAAATCTGAAATACAGCTGATGCTGAACAACCTGAAAACTAGAGAAAATATTTTTAAATAAAATGTTGCAATTTGCAACATGATTAAGATGACATCTAAGTAGTTTCCATTCAAAATTAACATGTATGTATAAAATTGGTTGTTATGGCATGGTAAATTACTCGGAACCTTGCGCTTTCGCCTCATCTATCCTCGTGGAGTTGATAACCGATACGTATTAGAAAGAAAGAAAGAAAGAAATGTTTATTTCACCTTAAATTCTTAAATTAAACACGGAAGTAATATAACACTTAAATGTAAGGTGAAAAGGGTTCACGCTCAGCATTATGGTCGCGGAAAAACCACGGCCGCTGGTTTTCAGAGTGACCCTCAAATTGTGCAGTTCGGATGATTGAGGGTAATACACATAACAAAAAAATATCCGACTCACAAACAAAATATCTGATATAATATTTAAATCTTTATGTAACTTAATTTAAAGAAATAAACTCGATTGTCATAATTAATACCACGAATACACGAACTATTTCACATAATATGCCTGTGTCTCTCTTTGTGTGTGTTGTGTGTGTGAGCGTGTATGTGCGTGCGTGCGTGCGTACGTGCGCAGGTGCGTGCGTGCGAGCGTGCGTGCGTGCGCGTGTGTGTGTGTGTGTGTTACAGCTATCGTTGACCAATAGACTGCACAATGCGCATGTAACTGAGCCGTACTGGAGCGGTATGAGGTAGTGGAGCGGTGTGCTGTCCACAACAGTTCGACTGCGCAGTTTCCACTTTCCAGTCGGAAAGTTGCACTCTGCTGATGACATCCGCGTCCGCTACTTGTGAACTATGGAATGAACACAAATGGCATCATGATTTGGAAAGATATTTTCCTTTTGTAGTCTTCCAATCCGGAGTTGGCCAGCATGCTGGATTATGGCTTTACCCCTAACATTATGCAGACCAGCGCGGCAGTGGAAGTCATGGTTTTGGTGATGATTGCTATAAGTTACTCAACTTTTTATCTGAAGTGATTCAGCGCTTATAGTGAGCAGTGCCTCATGAATGATCCATGGCTAAATCTATTATCTATGGATTGTGGTAGTATGGCTAATATTTTTATTTTCCTACATAACTCCTACATATCCTACATAACTAACTACCTTAATAATTATCGTGGTTCCGTCATTCATTAGGTAATTGAAGGTAAGATTCTTCCTTACCTCCTGTATAATAATAATTGCATAATAATATCATTACCTACTAGTATTAGATAAACTTTATAATCTAGGAAAAACAATAATTGGTTAAGTGGTATTTCTATACATTTAAAGTTCTACACTGATGATTAGACATAGGTCGGTGGCGGGCTGGTGGTCAGTGGACTGCGAAAAGCGGTGGCTGTCGCACCACTGTCACGTCACGACCAACGATCTTCTAATTGAATTGACTCCTGCACTATTCAACGATAGCACTCTGTGGATCGGAACAGGTTTCAATTGTTTATGCGCACACTGCTTACATCGATTGAGAGTATATAAAATATTTCTAATAACACATTGAGCATTCTTATAAGAAAACTGTTGAAGTAAATATTATGCAAGCGACTTTTTGTCAACTGCTGCTGTTTCGCCGTAAAGGACGGAGTATGCATAAATGCGTATCGTTAATGTCTCTATAGCTCAATACATTTATTTAGTAAATCCAATACAGATTGTCCCCAATTAGGATAATGTTAGTAAATATAGATTTGTCGTATGGTATAGAAATTCTGTTCATATTCTTTATCGGCTCCAATCTCTAGCTAGGCTATTACAACTGCTTAGCATTCTCCCTAAGTTGCCTTTACTCGTATATAGAAAAATGTATCTCTACTGTAAATTATAGCAATCTTGTAAGCCTCCGAAATTCTTTCGTAGTTGTATATTCTGTAAAGATAATTCACTAAAAAGTGCACCGTTTACTGGAAGAAGAACGTTAATAATATTATCCAGCAAAAATCCCTAACATTATGACAAAACTTTACGAGTACCTAACCGACAGCTTCTAAACCGAAAATCCTTAAACCTTTATGCAATAAGTATTTGTGCAGTTAATTAATTTCTAAAAACAATAATACACAGCTATAATAGCATCAATCTCGATGCCACTCAAAAAGCATATATAGATAGTTTATATAACTGTTTATATTACATTTTCTGACAGTACCTAAGAAATTAACAACTCTTAAAGAACAAAAAAGGCAAAATAAAACAATACGAAGTATTTAATTAAAATTAGTATATTATTATAAAATATTTTTTAATTCGGAATATATTCCATATTTCATACACTTAAAATGTACTACACATCATACACAATTAATACAGTAAAAAATTTCATTTCAATTATTAGTACATAAAATACATCAATTAGGTAAGTTAAATAAAAATTAGAAATAAAATAAATTTAATTAATTACATTTAAACTACAATTAAAGAAAATAATTCTTTTGAGGTATCTAGTCGCGTTTGTCTAGGTTTAGGGAAACAATGGTAGTGACTTTTTCAATTACTATCTACATTACTTTGTACGCTACCTACGTATATCACAGTTTTCAAAGAAAGAATAGCTTCAATGTCCGCTGTTCCTTGCCATTCTTGAGCATCGGATCAGCGCTTGATTTGCGTATGCATTGCTCAAGTGTTGGTGAAAAAACATTTCATTAGAGCGGTCCATTCGGTGGTATTAACATAGAATGCTGTGCTTGAGTATTTATCGCCTATTTATATAATTCTCGTATGGCCGGCTCCGGCGCGGGTAGACGTGCCTCGCATGCTAGCGCCCTCTTTACTGACGACTGAGGGTAGACAGAGGACTGACTGGGCTCTTTTAACATCAAGGTTCCATCCTTCGTACAATATCAATCAAACTTTTCACACTTCATTCCGTAGCGAATGATTATAATAATCTCAAAGAAATCATTAGACTTTATAAGTTAGACTGCATAATTATTATGCTCGCTAAGAAAATACACTTTCTCAAAAATACCTGCTTGAATAATATCTGACTCTGGTAGGACATAACGGCCTGCATAGTATTTTGTATCTTATATCAATCATTATGTCTACAATAAAGCATGGTTGAGTTTGAGTTTTTTTTGAGTTTGCAATAACTTCAAACTCAAAAAAAGTGAAAATAGTTTTGAACTAAAATACTTTTGTAGTAGATGTTTGCGACAGTTTCAATTTATTCAATAAATTGTAACTAAAATGTTTAGATACAAAACTTTATCTTATCAATATAGTCAAGTGCGCCCGTGCTGCTAGCACCTCGACTTTCATTTTCATCTCTGAATACATTCCAGCGGATAAACCTAATGATTACGTTCGAAACCTCTCGCTTCAGTAGTTCTATGCTAATATTTTCGGTCTAAATAAATCCACTACATCTCACTGAAGTACAGCATAAACTGAAGATGGCGTTATGATGTGATATAAACATGATATGATAACCTCAGCAGATCTGACTGCATAATAAATTATTCATCCGCATCTGAGCAGGTCAGATATCCTGAGAGGCTAATTTTAACCAAAAAACTTTCAGACTCCTGAAAATATTAGAAGATTATCGTTTCTAGGATGTTCATGACCATGATTACTTTTAGCTTTTCTTGAAATAAAATTCGTCGTGAGTAGAAATATCCTCCAATGATTACGGGATTTACCTGGTATTAAGAGGAAGGCCTATCGTTACTTTATTCACTCAGATCCATTCAGATTCTTTTATTCGAGGCTCAGGCATATATATGCAAATGGTGACAAACAGCCGCCTTCGTTTACAAACGCACAATATACTTTTATAGCTCAGGAAAAGCCGAATCTTTGCCAAGTTACGCTACGTCAATGTTACTAGATTTTGAGTTTTATTATCTTCGAAATAATTGTGTTCTAGGTGCTCGTGGTACGTTGTGCGGTATGGTACATTCAAGATATTGTTTCACGTGTTTTATGAGGTGGGTCGAGATTTCACGGGGCTTTTGTCGAGGGCATTTTTGAGTGTTTCCTTTGGATATTATGTTTATTTGTAAGGGCGCAGTCGTCGGTTATGTTCGATTGCTTGTAATTCATGCCCGCTGGGAATACATGAGTATTTATGTAACAGGAGCGCCGTTTATTGTGTCTTCATCGCTTGCACACATAGTTTTACCGTTTTGTCAAGTATCACGGTACAGAAACACGTTTCTTCATTAAATATTATAAGTTTATTGTTGAATACTATCCGATCTGATAAATAGTGGATTTAGTCCTGTACAGTAATAAGTTTTAAAAGGAATTTTAAGAATGTGTTTTAAAATATTTAATTAATAAATTACATAAGCAGCGATAAATGTTACTTCTTAATTTTTGGTGTCGTTTGTTGAACGGAATGATTTAAATAAAGTTATTAAGTCCAGATAGGTATGTGTAAAGCAAGGATGATAAATTCTTCAAGTCTACTTCAACTTGATAATTTACATAAAATACTAAAATGGAAAAACAAACAAAGAAACAATTTTATTTGCTCTCACAATCGTTGTACAGTACAGTTACACAATAAATATGACGTTATAATACAAACACTTATTTAGGTGCATATAACAATACTGAACCGTGGTTTGTGAGAGCCTGGTGCCTGATGTAGGTTAGAGTACCTGTGTCAGGTCATCAGTACCTCCGCGGCTTGATTTATAATTATAGTTACTATTATGTACTATTGCATTATGTCTTCTGTGGTACAAACTAGAGGTACCTATGTGATTGCAAGTGATCCCACTACATTAATAACAATCAAAAAAAGTGTGTGTGTGTGTGTGTGTGTGTGTGTGTGTGTGTGTGTGTGTGCATGTGTGTGTGTGTGTGTGTGTGTGTGTGTGTGTGTGTGTGCATGTGTGTGTGTGTGTATGTGAATGTGTGCGATTGATGTCATGGCTACAGAACATGTACTCTAAAGGGGTCATGGCAGAATAGAGGAAGACGAGGTGGGAGAAAATGCAGTGGTTATTTTGAGAATTTTCGGTGTCTTGATAAAGAAGACTTGAGGAACATGATTAGTAATTGGGGGATAGATGTTAGTTATAGTTTTCAATTTATTATAAAGAAATGTCCCACAGTAGGTAAAAAAGTTAGGAGACATGGAAGTGTTAAATGTCTTCGTTGGACAGACAGACAGAAAAGGCAGCCTTTTCTACGTTTGTTTTTTACAAACTCAACATCATACTCTGACTGGGAGTGCTTTTTAAAGACCGTGCCGAGTACAAATGTTTGTCGTACATTTAGCACTTGCCAGTACTTGAAAAGATCAGTGGTGGGACACTAGAAGGGTAAACTAGCTGCAGTTTTCAGGATAGCACGTGGCGCTCTCTCAACTTCAAGAAGGTGGGTTTTGGCCACCCCACCCCAGCCAGGATACAGTATTCTACTAAGAAGTGGCAGAGAGCATAACATACCATCCTAAAAATTCCTTGATCGGCCACGCGTCGAAGACTTGAAGCTGTAAATGAAAAAAGGATCTGTCAACGTTAAATATTCCATACCTACCTACTGTGATTCAACCCTTTCGTCTATCATAAAAAAAACGGATGTTCCTCGCAAAGAAAATAAAATGTATGCCCTATCTGTAATAGTTTTTCATCTTGTTTATACTGTCAACAGCGATGTCCGAGCGTGGCGACGGGCGACCTGCCGTGGACCACTCAAAACAACTCAAGACGACATATTTTATTATAAAAATGACTGGTTTCCAAACTTTTCTTTACAACTATTACTATTATTATGTAAGTAGGTACTAATAATGTATTTTTAGTTTTATCAGCTATTTTTGTCCCCTTTACTATATTTTATTTGTTTAAAGTTACTAACTAAATTACAGATAAAAATAACAAAACAATGAATTTCTAGCCGTATGGGTGTCGTAAGAGGCGACTAAATCCAGCCCGTTGATGGTAAGGCCCCTTGGAGTGACTATATTGGTAATTTTTATTTTAATTATTAATTAATACCATTGTTACTATTATTATTTCTCCATGGGATTCGCCTGGATAGCTACCACCCTTAAGCATGAGTCAGTCGCCAAACGACTCGTCGTCGTGTTCCGGCTGGGGGCTTGAGAGTCAGTTCTTTCTTTCTTATTCTTCTCTCTTTCTTGGCCGGCAATGCATCAGCGAGTGTTGGCGATGTCCATGGGCGACGATAACCACTTACCATCAGGTGGATCGTCAGCTCATTTGATGGCTATTTTCATAAAAATAAAGTACGCAGATCAAATATTTTTCTTTTAATTTGGATAGCATTTCATTAGTAATGATATTGAAATAACAAAAATGTATTCCATATCACTCTCTAACGTAAACGCGCCCAATAACGCCACCCCAAAATCTGCATCCAATACCGACAGTTTTTTTAATCACTATTTTAAGGCATACTATAGATTTCATGAAAGTTGTAGCCTAAAAACATTTTAGGTATGTATATTGAGAAACAAAAATAATAAAGTTTGTGTTCGTAAATAATCAGCAAACAGAATAATTAAATAATAACTGCGACGCGCCCGTAACGGACGCCCGTCTCATAGTGTTGAGCTCCCGGCTACATAAGTAAACATAATTATTACTTAAGAGAAATTAACTTAAATAAAATATGTATACCTGCATGCAAATGTGTAAATATAATAAATAATATATTGGTTTTCTAGATTCACATCTAATATTACCGTTCTGACTATTTTTTGTGGTTTAATTCGAATTTTACCTTAAAGCGGTAATAGAAACATAATTTTCATAAGTTGCTTCTAATACCGCCTCATGGCGTTGTTAGATGTTTTACAATAGTTAGTATTTTAGATTTTATTTCTTTTAATACGTAATTTTCGATGTTTCTTTTAACTTGTTTGATTCTTAAGAGTATATTACATAATTTGATCAATTAACGCCATACATTTTGTGTCATAGATTTTCTTTTAAACAAGACTCGACGTAAGCAATAATTTTTAGTAATGTATGGCAATGTATTTTAAATAATATCTCATATCAAAATTAATAAACTTTTTGATATAAAAAATAATCATAGCAATGACATCCATCTAAACACGTTTGCATTAAAGCAGAAATTTTAGCCAGTTATTGTTTATTTTTGCTGTCGCTAATAGAATAAAGTAATCTTCATACTTAATTCTATTACCGACCCATACGGTCTTATTTATAAAAATATATTGTAGGTTTGTTTAAAATTCTGATAAGCCTAATATAATTTTCTGTATTCATATACGTTCTATAGATGCACTTGAGTAAATAAAAAATAATTTACCAGTGTGACTGGTAAAAGACTTTAGATACTTACTTAAGGACATCAAAGTAAATGGTCTTAGCTAATGATTAAAATAATCAAAATTATCCTTATAGTCCGTAAATTTATTTTCGTCGCTGATAGTGCGAGGGCGCTTCATCGTGTTGGTAAAATAAAATACGGTAGTAAATTAACGGTACATCGTCCAATGCAATATGGGTATCAAATTAAGCATAAGGATTTTAAAAAGGTATATCATGATAGCTTTTTTGATGGCAGGCAGTTTTTTTAATTTTTAAATTTATACTAGTTTAGTGGTCGGTAATAGCAACATAAAAAACGGTATTAGAAACCAACATCATGCACCGGTCGGTAATAGAAGCAATCGCTATTTCAGATTCAATTATTATTTAATAAATATTGTGTGATTTAATACTGAATTTACGTACTGAATATCATAGGATATTTAATCATGCTAATGAATAAATTGAAACACGTTTTCTAGCATAACGGTGTATATCTAATTTTCTGAAGTTCATCCAAAGTCAGCTTAAACTGGCGGTAATAGGCGCGTTTACCTTATACGTTTTAATCGATCGATAGAAAACGTTCCCAGAACGTTTGGAATGCTCCAAAAAATCCGATTTGTTACCTTTAAGAAAAACGAACGAATCTGCAAAGCTGAAAGGTTTTAAAAGTGGAACCCTGTCGTTTGACAGACTGAAAGCGAGCTAACTTTAATCCTGATCCTAAAAACCGTCAAAATCGTAGAAAAAGTCAAAAAGCATCACACTAGACGGAAGGATTTTCGCATCACACGGGTGTCGCTTCGTTGGAGACTGTGTACACTAAACCTTTTACCTAAATAATATCTTCTTGTCTCGTTGATATTATTATGAACTTATTTATTTTAACGCGAACAATTAAGACTCACGCCACCTGTTCACTATTATGACGACAGCGAAAATATTAAAAAAAATCATTTGTGTTTTTCTTTCTGTTTGTATTTTTTATCTGGTAGGTACACTGATGGAATCATGTTTCAATAAAAAAACTACCTTTAAATGGAGTATTGTTATAGAAAAACTAGAAGTTTAAGAAGCACTGACCAAATCCTTAGTCCATCACAAATTTCCCTGGCAAGGCATAACGGAAAATAAACAAAGTGTTATTGTAGCTTATTTTCATAAGTTAATAGTGGGGGTGCACGATAACAGTGCACCCCCTCGGACAATACGTACGTATATTATTTATGTAAATAGATGGACGCCGACCTGATTGCTCCAAGTCTACATGACATTTCTACCGACTATTCGGTTCGTAATCAACTATCCAAGGACTAGGTATATCTAAGGAAAGTTGTTATCGTTATAAGGTTATAAGGTTAGGTATGGTTTTCTTCAAAAGTGACGAATTGATTTAGTAGTTATGAGGTAGAGAGAAGTGCCTACTTTAAAATAAAGCAATTAATGTCATATTAAAAAAAATTAGAACAGAGACATTGTTCATAACTGGTGTACTCATATCAATAATTAAGCTACTATTATATCTTACTAATGTCCATGTCTCATTTGTATCCATACCATCTGCGACATCAGAGTCAGGGTGGGCCGTATGAGCGTTTATGTTTATGTCTGTAGTGTCTATCGTAATCCACTAGAATTATTAAGTCCAAAAATTTTCAGGAGTTAAAAGCTACCTTTTATCAGGAGAGCAATAAACGGTAGCGAGATGATGGAGCGCTGTGTCGCGGCGACTTGCGACTCGCCGCGCCCGCTCGCCCGCTCGCCCGCGCGTATGAATACAAACGGCGAATTACCGCACGAACAAGGCGTGAAGTGGAGTGGCTGTTACTTGTAGAAAAACATAATATCATTAATATTACTACGCGGATAAAAATAGTATACAGTTTAAAAAAAATATTTTGTACAATATGTCCACTACCAACTACAAGCAAAACTTCTTTAGGCGCGACTTGAGAGTAACTCAGATTATTTTTCGGACCCCATTACAACCAGAACAAACAATTTTGTAGACACCAGATTGTTCATGTCTACCTCTTTTATCTTTACAGTTTGTTATAGATTGCAAATAATTGTTTGTTCTGAAAACTGTAAAGATATAATCTAAAATTTTAACAAAAAAATAACCGACTTCAAATGAAATAGGTACATCCAATAAAAAAGAATCATCGAAATCGGTTGGCGTGATATTGAGTTATTTGTCCATTTATCGCGCACATACTTAATGCAAATTTAAGACTTATATGCTTTTGACATGGATGCCATTGTCAGATCTCGCTCAAATTTATGTGGGATCACACGACAAGCACCAGCTTTCGATTAAAAAAAAACTTTCTGCCCAAATATTCGCGTCTCTACGCCATCCACATGAGTCTGAGACCCCAGCCGATCTCAAATTTAATACAAAATGAGTTAGTATCGATGCAGCAAAGACAGTTAGGACAGTGAGAAGGTATACCACGTCAAATAAGAATATGTGCGGTTAATAATTTGGAAAATTTCAAATGTGGACAAATAAGAATTGATTCCTAACCGCCGACACCCTGTGTTGCTGCTATTATTGCTATTCCTTTATAGAATATTATGGCCGTTTCATGGAACTATTGCATGACATAATAAAGGATTAATTTTTTGTCATAAGTTCAGGTTCAAGAGTGTCTGTACGAAGCAGTTTATAGAGTTTATAGACCTCGTAGACCTCGTAGAAGGGTTTTAACTTGAGCAAACTCGGTAGCTATGCCTCTGGTATATTCACGGCTCACAGTTACTAAGTGTAAATAAATACGTTTCTATTTGAACACCGACAACGTTGGCTTCCAACTGGTAACTGCAGTAAGGGTTTTAACTATTACAAATACCAAAGATTAATAAAAGTGTCTTATTTCATACAGCACGTACAAAAAACTGATATCTACAAGAAACTTTTATTGCAGCCTTTAAGGTGGATGAATATAAAGTGGATTTATAAGGATTATGCGGGGAATGGTCTTCGAGGGAGGGGCTAATCCCTAGAAACGCGGTGCGCGGGAATTGAATTGGTTCTTGTATGTAAATTGTCGCGTGTGAGTAAATAAATAAACGGATCCGTGACTTAAAGAGCCGTACTAAGGATCAGTTCGGCACCTTAAACGGTGGACGCTTCTCCTCCAATTTTTTTGAGGATTCGATTGAGATTATGGAGATTGCAGGGGTTCTGTTCCGCTGTTCTTTGAATGTTGGATTTAAATTATTATGAGTGATATATCTACGCATTCATTTAAGTTTTACTCATCTCGCTGCTAGGCCCTACTTATGCCATGCTGGATGACAGATCATAGAACTAAACTTTGTGTACCTACATTAACCAAGTGATAACATACATATGGATTAAAATGATAAATAATCAGTTTCGCTTCACTGTAGTTGCATAAAAGTACACCTACAGTTACATAATGCACAACTTTATTGCTTATAATATATCGGTATTAAAAGCGATAAAATTATTGACGTGTTCATAAAGAGGGCTTCACTAAATCAGATGTATATTAAAATAATATTGACGTTACCAAAAACACATCTCAAACATACTTGTAAATTATATTCATACAAACACGAATATCTAATGGACATTTTAATGTGTCCGAGGCGCGCGCTCGCGACACTTTACGATATTTACGACGCATATTGTCGTCGACGCAACTTTTATCGACAATTATTATTTCGCATTTCTTCCTGTATCGCTCCTCTTGATTCACGTAACGAATACGTGAATAGCTCCCGTAAAATCGGTTATGACTTCTTAGATCGATTTGTTATTGAAAAAATATTTATTTGCACGAATAAATATCGTATTTCATAGGGAACCCCTATGACAAAGTTTATTGTGAGGCACCTAGGCAGCTATTTGTTTTTTACATAAATATATATTTTTTATAACAGTACTTCTTGAACTTTATTCTAAATTATTTAAAATCATTATTTTGGACAAGTTTTCTTCAACTTGTCCAAAATAATGATTTGATCGAATGAGCCACTGTAGTCTGTATGACAAAATTGAATTATTTGACAGTCAATTTCTTACCTATCATAATTTTTCCCTCATTTCACTTTTCCTGCTGTAACTCTAAGACGATTTAACACCATTTAAAGTTATTAAATATCTTAAATCATTTTTACAAAAATCCGTTGGTTTAAGTGAAGAAACTGTAGTCAAGCATAGAGTCATCAATTGAAACAGTTTCGTAGAGTCCACGAGAAGCTGCCCACACATTCGTAATTCCCAGTTTTACAAGCAATCGTTCGAACCTTAATATTCAATTAGTTGTAATTGAGATGAGGAGTGACGCGGACGCGACGGAGGACAGATTAACGCCGCTACACATAATTCATTACCGTAATGGAGGCGTTATGGTCGACAGTAACTTTTTTAACGCGAGTGTGTAACCGCCTTAATGGGCAGAGGACGATTATTGGGGATTTATATCGGTTTCTGTTTTATGAGACGTTGGGATTCTGAGTGATTAGACAGGATAATGACCGCCGACTTAATGAAGTAATCACCGGAAGATTGGTATTCATGCGATTCTTACAATCTTATTTCATTTTAATCTTATGAACTTTATTGTTATTTTACTGATTTTTACCTCTCTATTTTAAGCATCAATGAAAATAAAAACATCAATAAATATTTTAAAAACGAAAGAAATATAATTATTTTAACATTTTACAATTTATGGTCGAATTTTTTAAATAACCTTACTTCCTTGATGAACACATAAAATTACAACCCGTAAACTATTTTTCATCCAAAACGTCTTTAAGATAAAAAGAGGTTTGTTAAAACAGCTAGACCTTTGCACATAAAATATAACGAGAGAACCGTACTCTAGGCAATGGAGTTGAACATAATATCAACACTAATAAATATGAACAGGGCAGAACTATGTTTGACCCTTCAGATATAAATTAGGGCGGGCGCAGACGTGCCGTTTCCGCGGAAACTTGTTACAATCAGCCGTTTCAGGTGGATGGAACAAGGTAATATATCAAAGTTTGCAACTAGACCGAGTGAGGTGCGAGGGTATGAGTTATGCTAACCGCATACCCGGTGTGACGGTGGCCTAAGTCATAAATGGTAAGACTGATGACTTTATTTTTTTTTGCGTCAAAAACCTTCGGCGTGTTACCATTGTATTATAGTAGGTATTGTATGTGCCGAATAGGCAAAGATGTTGGTGATCGCCTTAAGCACCATGGCCAGCCACGAAGGAAAGATAAGTAAGAAAGAACTGGCTCTCAAGCCTTCAGCCCAAACACGAAGTCTTGCTGAATCAACTAAGGTGGTAGTGGCTGGCCAGGCAGGCTTCGCAAAAGCTATACCAGCTGGTACTTAGCAATAATATTAATGAATAAATAATAATGACACTAAGGTAGTAAGGATCACCCTGTTAAGTATGTATTTTAACTACCGTTATGTTTAATACGCGTCAGCTTATGCCTCGTCCCCAACAGCCACCGAAACGCATTTATCGCGAGGCGGACCTGTCGCGAGTAATTGAGTTAGCGCTAAGAAACGGAACGGCTCGCCCGAGACTTCAAGTTTGTTACTTACGAACGGTGCGCTTACAAATAGATGTAATAACTTTGTTGTCTACTGTACACCTAACAATATAGGCAACTAAGGAAGTCCCTATTAAGAAACACAATTATTAGTTTTGTAATAATTATGTTTTTATTAATTGCATATTGAGTTTCTCCTAAAGTAATTGAAATCCATTATTATTTCTTGCAAATAAAAATTTTGTTTACCATAATGTTCAAATTTCTGTTCCTTAAAAGCTGTTCTGTCTATACTTGAGCAACTGAGGGTTTTTAAAAAACGTACAGGTAAATACGAGACTTCAAGAGCTCTAATGTAATAAACTTTCTATTCATGACATTATAACTATAAAAAATAAGAATCACATATTAATTTCGAACAAGCAAAAGTATTCTCTAGGAAAATCCCGAACATTCGGTGATAAAACACATTAGGTGTATTGGCCTCCTGGCTCCTGGCCTCCTGCCGCGCGGAAACTGTGACAAACGGATACACGGCGATAGATATCAATACGGCTTACCCTGTCACGGAATTATGTGTGGCCGTGTTTATAGCTCAAACTGTGACAAGGGGCCCAAGCAAAAAACTTCGGACGTGACGCGGCATATTGATATCTCTTGTTTTGACAATAGTTTTTTTCCGCGTATAATATCCTCGTAAAATAGTAGGGGAATGTCCACTTCCTTATATGAAAGATAAGATTAGGTATATAAAACGTTAAAGAACTTCGAAGCAAAAATTAGACTAAGTAATTAAAAAAAGAAGCTTTGACGGACGTTTTCTAGGTGATCTGAGAATATATTATTATTTATTTCATTAGATAAGTTACGAAACACTTGTGCGTCCGTCTGTGTAAAGGTTTTTCTGTAAGAAGTTTTATCCATGCTTAAATTGAAATTTTAATTTTTGTATACTATTCCTATTTTCGATAAGGTTACATAATGCCACGAGAGAGTAAATTAAAAGTAAAAGTCGACACATGAATGCTCCGTGGTCCCAATCAATAGAGCCATCTTACCTCGAGCTGATCAGAGTCACGCTCCACTCGCCAGGTCAAACAGCAAAGTGTCGTTCCGGCACCGGTTAATAACCGAGCGGTCGTAAAGCCTCCCAATGGCTCTTGTAACTACTTCTCGTAAGGTGTTTGCATGGCTACACTGTAGTGGCCATCAAAGGGAATCAATTTATAGGTTATGGCACGAGGATGTCGTAAATCTGAACTATGGAGGAGGATAAGGTGGGGAGACTGAGCAATCTGTCTGCTTGGAAATCCTTCTTTAACACAGAAGCAAAACTTTATCACATACGTGATACGTTCCTAATTAAATTGATTAATTGAATAACTATGCCCAATGACTAGTACCTACGCTATGTGTTAGCTACCTACTTTACAACTGAGAAACCGTTACAGTTGCTATAATTGAGGAGAACTGGTGCTTACTCCAACCTACAAACCTAGTACTTTTTCATTAGTAGACTGATTTGATACCAATTGACCAAACCGATATCAACTTGATACCTCGAGATGCTGCCCAAAGGCGTAAGACATAGATAAGTGTCATCGAACGGTAAAATTCGGAACAACTATTATCATGCAAAAGCATGAAGCGCTTAAGAATTAGCATCTTTCGTCCATTCCTTCTTTGATTAACCGATTGCTTTTTTATTATTCTATTCGGCTAATAAAAAAATTGTTTCAAATTTTAATCTAAAATAAGAATATCAAAGTAATGAAAGTACCATCTTTCATATCCGTTTCTTGATTAGCAATGAAATATCTAATTTATGAGTATCGGCGACAAAATTCCGATGTCCAAGTTATGACCAGTAAAAACTTGTTTTATACCATGTGAAAGACAGATGATCATATCTTCCTTAATATAAAAGTATATGATAATAAAATTGTAAGGACGCTGATGTGGTGTGTAAAAATGGTTAAAAATTTGGTGTAGGCTTTATCATGGATAGAACTTACAGATGGCTGTGAACGCAGGTCTCTGAGGGTAAATTCACTAATTAGTCTGCTGTAAATATGGATAATTTTGTTGACAAATATTTATTTATAAGGCGGGCAAGAAAAATTCAGCGCTGTTATCAGTGTAATACATTCGTAGAGCCTGGCCTGGTTTATTGGATGTTAAGTGTTTTTTTTTTACTAAAATTAAATTAATGCTTCACCACAATCCCACCTGATGGTAAGTAGAGATGTGGTCCAGGATGGTGAGCGCACTAACTTAATAAAAACCTATTCACTCTGTTCTTAAAGACATCCAAGTCATAGGTGGGCGGGAACGCAGACGCAGGCAAACTATTCCAATCCTTCGCAGTGCGCATAATGAATGGCAACCGCGTCGTCCATACCAGGCGGCGGGGTGTTCACGATATTATTGAGTGTATCGCAACAAGAGGTATTGATGAAGATTGGAAGTATGGTCTGAGCCTCTTACACCTCTCAAACAGAATACATTACAGAACTTAAAGATCCAATAAAGCAATCAGTCACTAGCCACTTTCCACGTCCGATCAATCCCAGCCTCTTCCTGCCCACTACAATGTCGCTAATGACTAATTACGCTTGTACAATCCCTCTACCACACTGAATTAGTAGTACTCGAAAATTCTGTATCTCGTACGGTACTATCGACTTTAGGTCTCAGCTTTAAGTTACAGGGTTGCGTCTAGAACGGAGTTCCGACGTTCTGTCCTAAGATACTTGGCGTTCGCTCATTAAGTATTTAGCGTCATTGTGATACCGGCTGCAGTGCATTTTGCTTTTTAAGCCGTCTAAATCTAGGGTTGAAATTCCATTGTGGGAGGAATGCGACATAGGGCAGGGATATCGGATGCTCGGAGAAGGTTTCCTGAGGAAAGATATCGGCACGTAATGAGTTGAGTGCCATTCAAAACATCATTATCTTTGTTCGCTGCGAGATCGTACTGCGGTAGTGCATCGTTGTTTTGCTTCCTACTACATTCTTTTACATTTTTGATCACAAGAACCGCCATCTTGAATTGTAGCATCCGTTCGAATAAGTTATTTTGTATTGTATAGTGGGCTTGTGAAGTAATTTATATTTTTTTATTGTTAGTTAATATTCAGGTAGATAATTTTGATGGTGTCAGCACGACGCAATAGCCTTTTTACTGAGACAAGAAGATGATTGAAAAAAACTTCCTATAAATATGCTGATCAAACCATGACAACAGCGTGCAAAATACCGTCAGTTTTAAACACAGTAAACTATTGGATCTAATCTATATCAATAAAAGTTTTATCAATTAATGTTTTCAATTTTATTACCCCAAACACTGTCTACGTCTACGTAGTAAGTATAAAACATTTACAACTTGGCAGTTAAACAATAACCGGCACCCGGCACCGTACCAAATCCTTAGCTCTACGACGTCATAGATAAACCAGATCTTCAATTTCCCAATGAACGCTAATTCGAGTAATAACTCGACACTAAGCACACGTGTCGGTCATTATCATCGGTAATGAGCGCGCGCTTGCCAATAGCGTTCAGTGCCGTACTGAACGCGACATAACACTAACATAATTCAAGCGCGCTGCATTTACATTATGTTCTCACATGGCTGATTATTTATTATTATCCACAATAGACCAGCTCTTTGATGATATGAACTTGTACGGTTAATTATAACGTGGCTGAAATTTTTAAATGATATACAAATATTTTATCAAATATACGAAGGGGATATTATGTTTAAAATTCTGATTTATCTGGACCTGAATTTGTAACGGGAATTACGTTTAAATGATTTGAACATATCCGAATGAATTTCCAGATTACATAGTTATTTTAATTTGCAGAAATGTATGTACTTCAAAGAAGCATGCCAAAAAACTGACAATTCAGAAACTAGTGGAAGCAAATCAGAGCCTTTAACATATTATATTATGTTATTTTATTTATTAGCATATTAATCGACGAAATTTTTTATGAAGTTACACCTATCGCAAAAAAATTGAGTAGATTGATAAGCCATTTACAATTTATTATATTTGAAAGAGACTTAGTAATACTCAACATGCGTGCTCGGTTCGTTTGTCTCAGTTTCCTGCAACCCACCATAACTCGATCACTGATCGGGTACAGTCCGAACACTCCGAACTAACAACGTTAAGTTCTCACAGTGTAAGTTTCTTGTGAACACACGAGTGGAAGAAGGGAGCGCGAGGCGGCGTGCGGCACGACATATCTTTATAAACGACAGGGCTTATATTATATAATATAGTACATGGTTTAAAGGTAAATGTATGTTAAAATTAACCTTGCTTTACGCTTTCATTCAAATAGTTGAATATTTTGAACGTTATTTGTAAGGACATGGTGTTACTTTAAATGTTATGACGTGAAGTAAGGAGCTCATTCAATATCCTTGGGCTCCAATATTTTATTCAAAAAATTATTTTTAACTTTTAATGTATTAGGTATATAATCTATCAGCATGATATGCTGATATGCCGATGAAGTGCACTTCCTGTAACATTTATGATTAATTAGCTGACCCGGCGAACTTAGCATCGCCTAACAATCCCCAATAGCCTCTCCCTCTCTCTCTCCCGCTCCCTCTCTCTCTCCCGCTCCCTCTCTCTCTCCCTTTAAGTTAATTTTGGTTTGTAACTTTAAGCTTAGGTATATATATTATATATTAATTTCACATTTCTGAGTTCAGAAATAACGAAGTTTCATGCAAGCTTTCATCCACTGTTCAAACCCCTTTGAAGATAAATTTCCAAAAAAAAACTATGACAATTAATTTTTGTTTCTAATTGTCAGCTTATACATCAATTTTCACATTTCTCAGTTCAAAAATGACGAAGTTCCTTAAGCATTTACAATCCCTTAGTTTTACCCCTTAGGGGATGAATTTCTAGAAAACCAATTTTGAAAATTTCTTCCGGTCCGAATCGATCTTCAAAATTGACGCAGTTGCGTACTAAATTCCATCCCCTAAAGTAACCCTTTATGGAATGGTTTTCCGAAAAAATGTTTTAACTTTTGTTTATAACTATAAACTTACATAAAAATTTTCATATTTATAACTCCAAAACTGACGAAGTTGGTTTGTATGAAAGTGACCCCTATTTTTACTCCTTAAGGGATGAATTTCCAAAAATGCGATAGCCTATGATACTCACAAGCAATGTGGCTTTCTATTGGTAAAATAATTTTCAAAATCGGTTCTGTAGATCCAGAGATAACCTTCTACAACCTCACAAACCCACAAACTTTACCTCTTTATAATATTATTATAGTATAGATTACGAACATAAGTTGAAAATATATGTATATCGTTTATTATTAGACACATTACGTTTCCTACCATATTATGTGTTATTGACACACCGCATCACAATTTCCTGTTGTTTGGAAACAAGCGAAAGGCGGCGGCTAGGTTGGGTAATTTTCCCCGTATGATCACTGCAGGGAATCTAGACTTATAGGCGGAGGTATCGATTGCGATGTTATGATCCAGTTAGCCTGCCCGAGTCCCCGCCTCACTCCTTCAATCAGCAATTAGCTTAGTTTGATGGATTACAAGGCACCGGTGTAGTAGAGTAACTTTGTTTGGATGTCTTTGAACTGTGTAATTGATTCTCAATAGATTACTTACGGCTTTAAGCTTTCAATACTTTACAACTTTTACAACAAATTGAAGTCATCTTTGTCTGTGACAACAATAATTTAGTATATTTTTATTTGTGATTCTTTTCGCTATCTCAATTATGAATTGATAGACAAGCGGATTGTCTGACAAGATTTTTCATGCCTATCACGATTTGTAGTGTATTGATTTTATTATTGAAGACCTTTTGAATTCATATAATTTTTCTGTTGCAATACACAAATCAAACTTTTAAATTTTTAAGTATTTTTTCTAATCATAGTACTTATAACTCATTTCCTTTCCCTACTGAAATCCCCATCGAGCTGTTTTTGCTACCTTGTAATATAGCTACAACATATTTCACAACATTCAGTTATAAGCACTGCAATCCTAGTTTGATAAACACATATTTCACTCAACAGTCATTAAGGACAATTAACAAGTATTTACCCCTGGGAACATTACCGGTTTTATGGAGCGATAGGGCTCTATCGCTCGCGGACCTATGGTGACTGCCACCTGAGGGATTGACGAGAAAACGATGACATTCAATATTAAGTGGCGTATCTTGTAGGTGTTAAAACTTTGATTTGAGTATTTGAGGATCTTTATCATACTTATCACCTGTGGCATAGCAGAAAATGTAAATGAGTATTAGCTGACATACAAAGAGTAGAGCCACGTGGATACAGGTATCCATGGTCATCAGCAAGCATCACTGATGCTTTGCCAATCAAGTAAGAAGAGAGGAGATAGAAAGTTTTGGCTCTCAAGCGCCAAACCGGAACACAAAGAGTTGTTTGGCAACTGAATCAAGCAAGAGAGTGATAGTTAGGCATACTTCACAGAAAGAAGAAATATATGCTAAATAATATAATTGATAAATTAATCTTTACGTAAAACTGCACCAAGATATGTTCCTAGATTCTAGAATGATTTATGAATCAAGATTAGCTGTCACTTTGTTTACATTTAATTATTGTTACATTAACATTCAACTTTTAAAATTAGCAGCATTTGAAGCCATATCAACAAACAATACTATTTGGCTCGACGCTTAATTGTAGTTGTCGTTAAGGTGAACTTGTGACTTCAGCTCGACACATCTCCATAGTTTAGTAAGACATTAACAAGTATTCAGTCCCCTCGAAGCGTTAATGGGGTTTTATGAAGCGATATGGGGCTTATCGTGCGACGGGATGCGGAGAACTGACACCTGAGGGACGAGAGATGGGAACTAAAGTGATTACCACAGTTTCTGCTGTATTTACTTGCCTCAAAACTGCTGCGAAGTAAAAAGTGGACAGAGAAAAAACGCGTGTGCTTTAGTAAAACTTCTTTGTTATGGGTTTTTATGATCCGTACGTAATTTCTTCTTAGTTTGATGGTCCTGGAGCACCGCTTTCATATTCAAAGTCTGTGTCAGTTCCTGACATAATTTGTTATTATTTACCAGAAATTTCACAAAATATGAACTTTAAAATGAATTTACAATTTTATTCACTTTAAACGTAAAATACTTAAAGTATTGAACAAAATATTAATTTATAAAATTGTTCAATAACGAAATGAAATTACGAAAATAATTATTTTCCGAACAACATCCGTGTTTTCTCAGTTAACAAGCTGCCAACCAACAGATCAATCTTCTAAGCTCTTAAATTAACCTTTCGATACCATTTAAAAATATAACTTGTGACGGTTGTGACGGAAACATTTCTATACGCGGCAACTAATGAAATGAAAATAAAAAGTGACATAATTACTTTTCCTGTTACAAAACAATCGTTGTTACGAAATTTGAAATCAATTCAAACATTGACCTGTCAGAAACTGGCTCCAATCACGTTTGTTAATTTAAAATAACGCCCGCACAAACAAACAGTTCGCTTAAGACCAGACGATACCTTACAGTCTTACCGACCTCTGCCCCTGCAGCGATCTCGCAAAATTAAAAATAAATGACTCAGAAAAGTACACGGCGCCCGCGATTTGATTAAATTAAGAGGAAAATACCTCCGAACGTACTCAAACGGCGAGAAGAAATTCCTTTTTTCCTATTATTATAAAGCTTTTTTTAATGCGAACGTCTCTCCGCTTTGTAAATACGGCGATTTGCATGAATTTACTCGTTTACGCACCAGCGAGTTCACTAATATTTGAATATTGCCGGGAGGTGTTTTGTTCAATTATTACACAAAATATGGAAGTCTCCAGTGTCAGTTTGAGGTCATCTGTTTTGTTATGGAAATTGACAAGCCATGAACTCAATGAAGTAGACTCAACCTATTGAGTTTTTCGACCGACTTAACCATTTGGAATTAAATTAAACTTTATTAGGTACTAGCTGTGCCCCGCAGTTTTACCCGCATTAATTTGTGGAAAATCTAACTACTAAAATATTACATATGATGTTACTAAAATATATATGCCTATAGCCTTCCTCGACAAATGGACTATCAAACCAAAATGAGTTTTCAATTTGAACCAGTAGTTCCTGAAATTAGCGCGTTCAATCAAACAAGGTTGGTTAAAACTATAGACCTCTTAGTGTCTCTTAGCAATTATAACAGCTTGGACACGACTCCGCAATTACCAGTAAATCTTCAGAATTACCAAAACTTATCAGATTACAATAACGAACGCAATTACTTAGAAAATGGATTCCAAATCCATAAATTTGTGGCAGTTGACCATTTGGTCAGTTGTAACTTTAGCGCGATAACCCTAAACGCTATAAAGCACGGCAGTTAACGGTTAATTAGAGATGGGGTGGATATAATTTACAGTACAATTTGAGTCCCGGTCCCGCGTGGTCAGTATTGTGTCGGATGACTGATAAAGTAGTTGTGGTCACCCTCGCCGCGGGCCTCTATTGCCCCCGAGAGGACACTTTCTTAGTGGACACTGTATAAAACAAAAAAGCGATGGAGTATAAAAATACAATAAACAATTTTAACATGCACAGCTCATGTACTATTGTAATTTTAATAAGTGGTGGAAATTAAACATAATATCTATCTAATGATTAGTTGGTATAAATTCTTACACCAAATAATATTATACCTCACCGGATAATTGGAGAAACACGTAATTCGTGTAAGCTCAAATTAAATTATTGAAAGAATTTAAAGTTATCTTTATTATTGGACAAGTAATCTGTGTAAAGGACGGATGTTTCATTCATAATCCTAAAAAATATTCTATGTGACAATTTATAACTTGCTAACATATTATTACCAAATTAAATCATTTCTCATCATTATTTTATTCGACTTCAAAGACATGTGGATGTCGATAAAGTAGGAGCTAATGAATTATACCAAGATCCCTATTCATTTATTCCTAAATTTTAATTTGTTATGATCAATTTTTAATCCCTCAACGACTTTGGCGTAAAATTTTAATTTGTAAGTTTAAATTGCAAACTTTCTCATATACGAGAATTATGTTACCTTCTTTTGATTAATTCAACTTCATCTATCTTTGGGTCCAACACGTCTGTACAGTTTTCTCTGTGCAATGATTGGAAACAAGAGCAAGTCGGTATCGCGGCGCGCGGCGTAAATCACAGCTGATCAAATCGCAACAAGTACAATTTGCAGTCTCCGGGCCAGATACATCGTATCGTCTTAGATAACTTCTGTGGTGTAAACTTTCGGGAGCGGACGTGTTTGGAACGGCTACGTAATCTCCTAAGCTGCCTCCCCTGGTCACTGTAGGGAGCCTAATACTTAATTAATTAGGTACTACTTCTTAGAAGATTGTATTCTCTTTCTTCAAGAAACGGAAAAAGGAAATTGGAACATCTGACTTACTTACATCTAAAAAATATGAACATGAAATTTTATACCTAAGTCAAATCTTTGTTCAAAACTGTTCATCAACTATGACAATTAGGAAAACCCTATATCCCAAAGTAGACTCACTAAAATTGATGGCATAATAATAAAAATAACTAAAAGTGTAATTAACTACATTTGATTTATCTCCTAAAGGAATGTAGTAATTAGCCACAGTAGTCCAGAGAGTCTAACCTCTCTGTCGGTAACTGAACCACTCCATGTAACTCATCAACTACTTCTTAAGCTTAATTACACCATAAAACAAATTATCCGCGGCTACTCAAAGCAAACTGTGCCATAGACCGAGGTTATAAAGTTTTGATTAGTTTAAAAGGATGTTGGTAACGTGTCCCGTGTACTAAACAAACAACCTGATCATTCGTCGATGGCAATCAGGTCAGACGCTGTAAACACAACTAAGGAGCCGGAAGTCACTTTATGGTCTTTTTAATACGACATCTCTGTGCCCACTTTCATGTGTGTTACTATGTTTACCAGAGCATCATACATATGTATTTGTATATTTCTCATAGCTCAATCACTGACGAAGATCGTAGGTGATCTATAAAGTTATAATATGTAACCCGATGTCAAAGTTGTAAAAGATGTAAAGATGTAAAAGTTGTCACCCGATGTTCTTTGACTGTATTTTTTTAAATCAATGAAAAATTTTAGCATTGTTATTGGATTGTCTTTATTTGATGTCTTAACTTTTTAGTTATGTTTCATTGAGTCTAAAAAATGATAGCCAGATGGCCGCTGCCAGAATTGAGGACCACACGGGCCTGATTTATGGCATTTTGAATACTCTTTCCAGAACTTACGCATTTGTGACAGATATATACACTTTGAGTAGTTATTTCAAAATTCTGAGGCTAGTTGACAGACTCGTTATTTCAAAAAAACCCATCAAAAACCTAAAAGAAGTCTATTAGGTGATCTTATCGGCTAATGCAAATCACCAAAACGAGAGATTTTATTATGATTATTGCGCGTTCTTGAGGAGTATAGCGATTCATGTCTTATTAACGTGTATTTTGTATCTGTTTACTTCCCAAGTGTCACAGCAGAATTTACATTTACCGCCTTTTGTAAAAATTATAGCATCTTCCAATAGGGTGATGACTTTTGCGCCACCCTATAAAAACACTACAGATGTAATTGGAAGTTGAATATTGTCAGCTAATTACAAACAATTGCTCTCTGTTTTCAACTTTGGATAAATTTTCTTAGATAGTGCTTCTTTAGAAAATTTGATTGCATTGAACCATTATTGAGTTGAAATCACTCGTATATATAGGTATCACCGATGAACTAATGTCCGTCATATTTTTATTTACGTAGATCATCGTTTCGGAAAGGTACTTTATCAACACTCAGAGAAACGGATAAATAGTTAGGGTAATAGTATATTATGTATGATTGTTTATATGTAATAGCAACGACATAATGGTGTAAAAATTGTGGTCTTCATTTCATAAACTCACACAATGTCTCATAGTTTAAATATCATATGCTTAAGCACTTACCTATATTTTAAGGGCAAACACCATTCACCCCTACTCTAATTTAATAGTCCTACTTTTTAAGCATTCCATAGACAGGCTGGTTCTCTTCGCGCCGACAGGTTATAGCCCTGATTTATATCTGAGAGAATTAAAAATTTTACTGAGTTTTTAATTGCTTCCTCCGTAAGATCGTTAAATAGTAAGTTGTTGAAACTGACGTTAAGAGAATTGCTTTCGCTGATTATCTTATAGATCGGAATAAACAAATCGTTAAAGTAACCTATGTTGAGCAGTTTGTTTGACATAGTTAAGCAAACATTAACAAATGTGTTGCGAGACGATAACAGCCAAACTTCACCGCTTTTTTCTACAGCTATAACCAGTCGTTGTAAAGCACATCCCATTTTTATCAGGAGTTCGACCTTAATTATTATTCGTCATGCGGTTCCAAGGTGAATAGTGGTCAAATGCTCAAGATTAGTCTTAACAATATCAGGCTTAAATTCGAATGTTGAAAGCTCCTTGCATACTTGAGGGATATACCTAATGCATATTTAAGGAATTATTACTTCTTTCGCTAAAGACCTTTACTGAACTAACGAATGTTACCTTCCCTGACATCGCTAGAATAGTTTATATTGTAGGGTCTCTCAAAATAAACTTGAGGAATGTGGTGCAGTAAGCGAACTGATGAGGCCCAGCGATGGAGTTTTAGGGTGGCATTATACTAACAGCTATATGTATAATATAAACTCCCGTTGAACTTAAAGGGTAATCAGAAGGCGCACAAAAGACAAGTTGGTTCAAAAACTCCAAAATGTACAGCACAACAATCGAGATCAGTGGCTTATCTTAGCGCGGTTCGACTTAATTAAACATGAAATTCAATTAATAGAGGACGCGAGTTATCGCGTAAGGAATAAAAGGCAGAGCCCTTCCTCCTAATTAAAATGTATTGCCTTATTTTACTCATTTTCCACTTACAATGACATCGCGCTACCGACTCCAACTTTTTAATCTTGCCGTGATTACTTCGTCTTAAGTTAACGGTGCTCGTTCGATCTGAAATGAACTTTATGGCCTGCTGATAGAGCTGAAATTGACTTAGAGGGTTAAAACAGTGGGAGAATTGAGTGTAGCCAGGTTGGAGGCGACGTCGGAGGCAGTATCGCGCGAGTCACAAAGAGGTATTTGCGGCGACTTAAGGCTGAACATTAGTTTTTAAGGGTCTTATTTTGTTGTGTGCTATTAAAGCGGCGCAGTCTTTGATAGAATTAGTCGAGCCAATAAAATTAATCGGTTCGCCGAAGAACCAGACGATGCTGTAATTATTGCGTTCGCTTTTCTTTGGTTATATGCGAATTTTTTAAGCGTATCCTGAGTATGAACATTTATAGGTAATTTTGTATTTAAACTCTTCTAGACTTATTTATGTGCGTATATAATAATGTAAGTGTTTTGTTTCCAGGGCTATGGCACAGGATGCATACTATGGCACTTATGAAAAAAAATTAAAAAATATGCAAATCGGGAGAGGTTTTATACCTACATTACAAATTGTTTTTTGTCTTCTACTGCAACGTATTTGCAAATAACATAAACGTAAATAGTTGTTCATTGCAGTTTGCCGTCGCGGAAGTGTGCTGTAAGAAACCGCCTGCTGCGCTACTGGAATCATTGCCGACGACAGACACATTATAACGACGATGTTTTAAGCCTGCGTTTTAAACAATTTCAGTGAATGTTATGTGTTATTCTCAGCAGTGCCGGATTTATTATTTTTTATGAGTGTAGGCCAATTAATTTTCGCCGTCCCATGTACCTTTCTAAAATAATAATTTTCCATTCATAGTAAGAAAGGCACTGAATTAGTCACTGAGTAAGTGCGTAAAAAAAAACAAGAATTACAATTTTTTGCGACACTTTTTAATAGCAAAATCATCTATATTATATCATCTTCTGAAATCTGCCGCCCTTAGGCCGTGGCCTATTCGGCCTATTGACAAATCCAGGACTGATTCTCAGGAAAAATTGTCAGCCTTCATAAAGTTTTAAAGGCAACGTAGCAACTCACAGATGACTAGAAATATTTTCTGTAGGATCATTCATCAGAACAAATGTTTAGGACTTTTCAGTATCGGCATATAATACATGCCGAAAGTATCGTTATAAACAAGAACAGTAATTTTTCACTTATCAATTAAGTTGTGCTTATCAATTCACTTGCCAAAAAAATAATCAATTGGACAAAAAACTATTATAATGTTAGGTGTATGGAGCCAAACAGTTAAATCTGAGTCAGCAGGAGGCTCGGAGCTGTAGTTACGATTGGCGCTGCTCGCGAGGTGAATGCCTAACTGGATTTCCTGTGCAAATGTACTTACAATTTATTTCTCAGGAAGAAAGAGATTTAGAAAACATCCAGTTGCTATCAATTTTCTTATAGAACTGAGCCAAGTTTTTAGACACGCTAAGCGAAATGTGTTGTTTAAATCTAAGGTCAGTTTCTGACTGAGTTTTTAAAGCCCTAGCTAAATTTAAATACATACATACATTACAAGAAAATACCATAATTAACAGCCTTAGACTTATTGTTGTTGGACGTATTTATGGTGTGGTTAGAGGTTTATAATCTTGGAAATCCAGCAGAGAAGCACATTATTATTGTGCATGTTGCTGATTCCTAATTGTCTTGCATACCAATTTATTCTTCGATGATATCTGGTTATATGGGTATGAACAGGTATTTGTACTAAATGGCCTGCACATATATTACAAGTCAACTGGCTAATACTGTGATTCGTTTAGAACATTATTCTGCCATTCTTTTCAAACTGTCGGAATAGGTTCTCCTGGTAAAACCAGACCACCCAAAGACAAGATACTCTATCACGCCCAGGGGTGTACAAGGTCGATTGCAGCTGCGGTAGTTGTTACATTGGGCAGACAAAACGGTCAGTATCGCAGCGTATAAAAGAACATATCACAGCGGTCAAGACAGATGAACGGAGGAAATCAGCCGTAGCAGAACACCTGCTTGAATCGGGGACTAACCACTGGATAGAGCTTCATAGACCGCAGGTAATCTCCACGGAATGCCATTACATCCCACAGCTAGGGCGAGAGGCCATAGAGATTAACAAACATCCCAAAAACTTCAATAGGGAGGATGCATTGAAATCAACGCAAACATGGAATCCAGTGGTTAGTCTATGTAAATCCCAAAAAGTGCAAAGCGTTGTGCGGGAAAATGCGGGAAAGTGTAGTGTAGTGTGTCGTAATATGGTTAACAAAACGCAAAAACTAACTAGACGGAAAGTTGATAGACTTATGTACTAGTGTCAAATGTCACCTGTCATCAAAAGTTTCTACGCGCCACCGCAGTACATACGTGACCACAATCCATGCAACTGGGTCGAAATATCGGAGTACAAAATAAATATAGTCACTACTCGTATTATAGTAAAATGTGTTCAGTCCGCGATGAGTTAAGTTTAAAATATTAAATTATAAATATTATCTGTTGGATAATATATTCTGGATAATCTTCAAAAAAATCGCTATTTCGCAAGATTTATAATAATTGGATCTGTAGAGATTTGAAGGAAGCAAGTCGTTACAATGACTCATCCAAACGTTCTCAGTGCCATGCTAAATGCAATAAAGGTTGCACTTATAGTCACCATGAAAGAAAACTAAATTGCCCGTGCCGACCTAACTGGCTCTCGCGAAGGCTACCCTCGGCCGGGGGACACCAGTGTAGCTTGAGCTCGCTTACGCCATAATAGTCGAGGTTCTAGGGTTTTAGCCAGTCGAAGCTAGGGGGGCTTAAGGTCAAGTGGGGCTGGCGGTGGCAGTAACAATTATAAATAAGTAGGTTGGAGCAATAACGGCCGCGACGTGCATTATATCAAGCAAACTGCCTGCGATGCACCGCCACCTAAGAGACACTTCGCATAGACTAATCACATTTACAGAGCCGCTGTTTCAATGACGACAAATTGAAGGAATTAAATTAATACCCACTAAGTCTCTCTTTTTTTGATCGCATCTTATGATGTTCGGATTATACAACTGAATTGTTAGAAACAAAAGAACGTCTCATTTGCAATTATTTACCTCAACCTCAGACAAAGAGGAAGTATGTCGTATCTGTAGGCATAACATAAGGGAACATACCAAAACCACGTAACCCATTTTTTCCAACTTTTTACCCCCCTCCCCCCCCTTCGTGACCATCTGTAGTATATGAGAAGACCCCCCCCCCCCTCCCCCCTAGTTTTCACGTGGTAATTGATAAATACGGTTTTCAATACTTTTTTGCAAAAACAGAGTTAAAAAATAATAATTTTGCTTATATTTGACGACTTTGTGGCGCAATGGTTGCTAAAATATTGACTACGTGACAAAAACCTAAACCCCCCCCCTCCCCTCTGTGACCAATCGTGGTGTTTTGAAGACCCCCCTCCCCCCCCTAAATGAGGCACGTGGTTTTGGTATGTTCCCTAATATCATTATACAGATAGTTTAAAGTAAATCTCAGTTTAAATTCGATGCAACGTAATTGTACTACTTTTTAGTAACCAAATTAAAATAATTGCATAAACATAAGTTGTGTCCACTGTTTTTTTTTTTATAAAAACACGTACCTAATAAAATAAGACATTTCAGTGGACAACAAAACAAACAAAGCAAAGAATTTTCTACCGGATCGGTAGGTTTGTTCATAAAATAGTAATTTTATTAATGTAGACTTGTAACTTCAATAGTTTTCAAGATCGGTGAGGTTCGTGTAACAAGCTAACAAGAGATGGTGTGCAGAGTGCACTGAGTGCAGTGTGAAGTGTCCCCTCTGCGTTGAGAAGCGCCGCCTGCTCTATACATGGAGCTCATAGGCCATTCATAACTCGCTCGTGCTGCGTACAACCAGACGTTTTTATTTCTCTCGACAGCGACACAAACATAAAAACACCACTAAAATTTTAAATAAGCAGCGCTTTAAAGCGCCGTTTCGCCGGCTTAAGTCCGTATTAGGTAGTTAAATTTACATTTTACATTTGATATTTTCAGCCGTGAAAGTTATTCGTTGTTTGTATAGCTGCGAGCAGATTTATCGCTTGCGACCGACGCGGCCCGCTTTGTTGCGAATCGTTTACGTGTATTTATGGGGTAATTTAAACAATTCCAAACACTGCATACTTTAGTGCGCCGAAATGAGATACTGCAACGCATTATGTTGTTCGGCGCATTGACGAGGACCGCCCCGGGCGCCCGGGAGCTCGGGCCGCGGCGCCCCCGTGTCAAATAACACACGATAATTATAAACTGCGCGGTGATTTTCATTGATATTTGGGTGTCAATCGTAACATCCTCATACTTTTATTCTAATGATTGTCACCATGAAAACGAATTATTCCACCTAAGTTTTTGTAAAATCGTGAAAAAAACTCAATTTATGTTATAATTTTACAGCCAATACATTAAACTTCTATTATAATTTTTTTTGCCATGGGCGAATAAAAACGTCAGACGAAATGTGAGCCGCCTTGAATTTTATTAATTTTATCAATTTGAATTTTAAATCAACTCACGAATCCTGCTAGTTTTAAAACATCAGCTAGTAAAAAATTACAGGAGCAGCAATTTCGTAAATGTTGCCAATTTTTCAAAAGACAAGTACCTAACTAAAAGTAAAGGAGAATGCCCATTTAGTATGGAGAAATGTACTGACTTTAACATTTTTGTGTCTTGATAAAAATATGTTTGTTTGATTATGTTATCTTAATAAATTACACATACTAACTTTAGTTAATGTTATTAGTAGGAAATAAGAGATTTTAAACAAAATTAATTTGTATTTAGGTTATAGTAAACTGACAGTAATATGGACTCTATGCAGGCGTATTAAAGTCAATTGCGTATGTAATGTCGATCTTTTAAGTTTCAAATTCATTTGACAGTCCCCAATCACCATGTAGTTTGTAATGTATTGTAATCACAGAACACTATTACTCCTGGCTGATTATAATAATTTTCTAATTCATTTGACAGTCCCCTTACGTCATCTAGTTTGTTGTCATGGATACTATAACTGTTGTATCATAATTATAATCGAATCAATGCAACCTATTGGCCCGAAGGATCTTAAAAAATTTCTGATTGGCCCTTATCCAAACATAAATGACCCAATGGTTTTCTTTTGTAAAACGGAAGTAAAGTTACTTATTAATTTCAGAAAATTATTCCCAATAAGGATTTTTTAGGAAATAGGGTAAAATACTTGAAATATTTTAATTAAATTTTTTGTCCAAAAATCATTGTAACACAATTACTTTTTTAAGAGTACTGGCTATGGGCATTCTCCTTTATTATGCCTAAACAAAATTAGTTATTCTTAGTTTAAGGCATAATAAGAAAAAGGTGTCAATCTTTGGGGGAGTGTCAAAAATAGTAGACTTTCCCCTAATTAGTAAAAAATATTACAAGTTTCCATATAGTTACCAGCTAGTCTGTCATCTGTGAGTGTAAAAGATTATGATTGCAATTTTTCAGCACTGCTCAATTTAAAAACTTTACTACAATTAAGCATTTACACTAGTAAACATTCCTAGCTTTTGTAAAGCAACTTGTGAACTAAACTAAAAAATAACCACAATTTATTTAGCAACGTCAACTAATGCCTGAAACGGTGATTAATAAAAAGGGGCGTATTTGGAGAACAATTGAAAACAAAAACAAAGAAAAATACTTTAGCCCCTACCACTGGCCGTAAAGAGATAGCTGACAATTCCGTCGTCAAGAAAAGTTATGAACGATTACTGAGACAAGAGATTAGCAGTGAAAAATCGTCGCGTGACGCCGCGCGCCGCCGCATGACGGCCCGTGACGGCCCGTGACGCTGCGTGACGCTACAAACAAAACATTACTAATTGCTTCTTCTTTTATTGCAACCGCCTAAAATATTGCCTTGACGCGATTGCTACAATAACTACCATTTATATTTCTTAGGGATAATCCTGTTGATAAAGATACTTTTTCATATTTATAAATGTCATTCATTTATTTGAGGCAAATTAACTGGTTGGTTGGTGGGAAATAATAACAACAGTGGGTGTTTACATCACTTTAGTCAGAAACTCATTTTAAAACAGATTTTACACTAGTTATAATTAAATACGCGATTAGGACTGATTATCCTCAATTATCCGAGTAACAACCAAAAAATAAGGGCCGATGGCCCAGTGATCTCCAACCACCCCTTACAATTACCCCAAGCCTCGCATAGTTGTCTGATTCTGTTACTTGTCAATCTGTTATCTGATTCGGAATACTGTTTACACCGACACAACCGTACAATTATCACGTCGCGTTCCATTTTAAAAAGGGGCGTATTTGGAGAACAATTGAAAACAAAAACAAAGAAAAATACTTTAGCCCCTACCACTGGCCGTAAAGAGATAGCTGACAATTCCGTCGTCAAGAAAAGTTATGAACGATTACTGAGACAAGAGATTAACAGTGAAAAATCGTCGCGTGACGCCGCGCGCCGCCGCATGACGGCCCGTGACGGCCCGTGACGCTGCGTGACGCTACAAACAAAACATTACTAATTGCTTCTTCTTTTATTGCAACCGCCTAAAATATTGCCTTGACGCGATTGCTACAATAACTACCATTTATATTTCTTAGGGATAATCCTGTTGATAAAGATACTTTTTCATATTTATAAATGTCATTCATTTATTTGAGGCAAATTAACTGGTTGGTTGGTGGGAAATAATAACAACAGTGGGTGTTTACATCACTTTAGTCAGAAACTCATTTTAAAACAGATTTTACACTAGTTATAATTAAATACGCGATTAGGACTGATTATCCTCAATTATCCGAGTAACAACCAAAAAATAAGGGCCGATGGCCCAGTGATCTCCAACCACCCCTTACAATTACCCCAAGCCTCGCATAGTTGTCTGATTCTGTTACTTGTCAATCTGTTATCTGATTCGGAATACTGTTTACACCGACACAACCGTACAATTATCACGTCGCGTTCCATTTTAAAAATAACTACGTTCTTCTCTAGGCGTCTGCTCAGCTCGAAGGCTGTCTCCAGAGTGTCCGATGGTGCCTGACAAAACCATAGCTCCCCTGGGTTCTTCCGCCACCGCATGTCCAAAAGACAGTAGACAATTCGCATAATGTTGCAATCTTCAAAATCCGAATACATCCAAGCCTAGCTCGCCTTGACGTTCCATTTTATGATCTCCTACATATTCATGGTCATTTGTTTATAGTGTATTAATTATTAATATGAAATTAAATACTTGAACATAATAAGACTTTGAAAGAACTGTCTTTATCAAACACAGTTTTTATCAATATTTTTAACCCTCGACGAAAAAAGATGGGTGTTATAAGTTTGATGTGACTGTGTATCTGTATGTCTGTCTGTGGTATCGCAGCTCCCAAACAGATGAACCGATTTTGATTTACTATTTTTTGATGAAAGGTGACTTAATCGAAAGTATCATTAGCTATGTTTAGTGTACATTAAACTGTCGGAGATTTTTTTAAATTTTAATTCAAGATTATGTCTTTATTTCATTAAATTTTTCTACCTATGTCGTCACGTCAATGTCAATACTAAGACACAGATCTGTCATTCTCATCAGAAAATTTTTTAATGTAGTGGAAGACGCCGGGTATCCACTAGTAGTTAATATAAATAACCAGGTGGACTTATCCGCCGCCATGACATCTGGCATGGTGAGCCTATCCATTGTAGCCGATATCGTTTCTTGAAAAACGCGGCGCAAACACCTCCCTTGTTGTGTTAATCCCTGAGCAAGGATTAGGGACGAATAATTCGCGGCAAACAAGAAACAAACAAACAAAAAACAACCCTCGGCGAGGCTAATCGCTGCCCTGATTACTTAATGTGTAGCGATTTTAACCATTAAGAAGTTTAAAAGTACTTTGGGAAAAATAATGCGATAAACTTCGGGGACAGTCGTACTTGCATTTAGAGTGGATGATGGGACTGGTGATCAGTGCGTGTGAACATTTACAAGAGGTGGGTTTAGAACTTCAACTCTCAATTCCGTATTACTGACTGCCAAAGGGTAAAGGTAGGGTTTGTACAGACAGGTGCTTGGCTCTTCCGGATATTTGATATTCTTATTTACAGTAAAACTTAGTTTCTTATACATTTACATTTATTTGCATGAAAAACTACATAAGTCTCAAAAGGATTGTCAGATAATCAAATGTCAAAGTGTGTTGTAATCGTAGGAGAGCTTATCTTATAAATAGAATGATAATTAGATTTTGTATAATTGTATTTTGGTACTTGCGCCCATGGTGAAACCTTCCTGTTTCATACACTACAAGAAAAGTAATAATAACTAAGTAGGTATATACAATATACATACATACAACCATAGACAATTTTGCTCCTTGCAGGTAGATGTACAATGATATTGTCACTCGAAACCTCTTGCTTATAACGCCAACTTACACAATAATATCCGAACTTAGACAATAAGCATTGAGATTAGCGGCCCTCTGCGGCCCGCTCACCTTGGAAACAATGTGGATATGAATTGAATATTAAGATAGGTGGGTTCCTTAATGGAGACTTATGTAAATAGTTGGCAAGAAGTGTGTAGAGGCGGGGCGATTATGTTTGCTTGGCTCGTATTACCATTGAAGTACTTCGCAACAAACTTAACAAATGGGCTATTGTTTTGATAGTATTGATACGTGACTATTTAGTACGCAGGTAAACAGTGGTACTTAGATATCGCAATTATTACAAAATTAACATGTTCATTTGCACAATATTTGATATTGCCTTATACTACAATATTTGGTGATTTTCGAATGGTTTGGAATAAAATTAAGTATAAAAAGTTATTATGCGGTGGAATAGGTTACAGGACGCCTTCTAAAATGCCGTTGCTGTACAAATATACTACAGTACCTACTGAATAAGTATATAAAGTTCATGAAACAGGCCATGAGCAAAGTGGCGCAGTGGAAGCGTGCTGGGCCCATAACCCAGAGGTCCGTGGATCGAAACCACGCTCTGCTATAATAGGTATACAATTACGGCATAAAGATAAGATTTTGCATTTAATTTTCACAACATTTTCCGATTTTTTAGGTTCTACTTATTAGTTTTCGTTGGAAAGTAGTCTATGAAATACACTATGGTATTAATTTTAATTTTCAAACAATGAAAAAGACCGAAAACAAGTTAAATTTAACAAGTTTATCAATAGAATGTTTATCTCAAAAGAAAACTCGGTATAAAATTTAAAATATTACGCATTATACGTATAATATAAATAATATAATAGAACGTAGACGCTGTATCGCTCTACACTACAGCTGCTAGAGCATTAACATGGCAGAGGTGGAGCCTTGAGGCGTTCACGTTAAAAATGGGAAACATGTCAGGACTCAGGACTCTCCGTATCGAATCCTCTACAAGTTTGAGCGCCCGCGGCGGACACCGCTTGCCCCTTAACTTAAATGGAACTTAAACTTAACAGCACCACCTACCTAACACTTGGAAACTTCTTTGACTGTCGAGTATGTATGCTACCTTATTTACTAAACTATAGACAACAAAAAACTTATCTATATTAAATAAAAAAATGTGTTTGTCCTCTGCCCGTTTGTAAGCCATATTGATCCAGTTCTGAAGAATTTTCGTGAGTTATATAGAGAACGTTGGCAAAGGTTTTTGAATTTGTCATGACTTGATCCTGCAGGCCAGGCGTAAATGATATGGAAATCTAACGTGGTATACACATTTAGTATTAGCTTATAAACATGTTTGCAAAACTGCTTACTTTGCAATGCAAAGTTCGAACGGACTGTAAGTCTGCAACGATTTACATTTTTTTCCAAATAAATCAAAGCGAATACACTTGAAACTCGTTACTATATTAGTTCGATAAACCCTCAACTCCTTAAGGATGCCAGTTCGGACGCAAATAGCTCTAAACAAACACGGCGGTACCTGAGGACGATGAATCAATATCTTGAGCCGCTCCGCTCGCCGCCGCCCGAGCGCCGTCCGTCGTATGCACATCATCTACATGCCACACACTGGGCTGGAAACTTCACGTTTGGGACAAAAATAAGGTGTTTGTCGTTACACTGGAACTGTCGTTACAATGGAAGGACTTTAAAAGTACCTCATGATATTCTCTACCAGTCTACCTTGGGATCGGTGAAAAGGTTAAACTATAATTACTTATTAAAGAATTGTGTGAAATACTTACAATGTAGCTTCCAAATAATAAATACCAGAGGCTTTATGAATTTTTCAAAATGTGAGTAAATAAAATAATCTTTATTTTAATTACAACTCATCCCTCCGTCAATCAGATAGCCATTCATTTTAGTGTGTTAGTTATTACTTATCAATATTTTAAAGTAATATTCTTCACAAAAAAAGACAGAGAAAAACTTTTATGATAAACAGAGAAGAGTTCAAGATCAGATACAAAAAAAAACAGTGTAATCCTTAAACAGGATCTCCCTCTATGATAAGTAAGTGATAAACTTAATTTTTTTAATAACTAGTTAAACATGCATTCCGTTATATCTATATAAACGATTTTGAGTTTGAATCAATTTTGTTATTTGTCCAATGCCGTGGTCTGCGCGACCCACCGTGCGGCCATACTGGAGCATCCAGTACATCCCGGTGGCGCCCGAGGCTGGCTCCACCTAATTTGTATTGATTAAAAATATTCAGCATAGTTCCCAAAGAGGAATGCGGCCCGCTCGTGCGATTATTGCTTCAGATGTGATCTTCTCGGAAATTATATTACCCAGCAAAAACATGAAACTTTCCAATATTATCCAGTAGATTATTATTAGGTGAATAATAAATGTTATTTTTTTAAATAAATTAATTGCATTCTTTAATATTTATTCAAATAGATTCATAACTATCTATCAGATTATTTGACTAAACTGGCTTGTGCCCACGGCTTCGCTCGCGAAGAGTGCTTTGATATAAACGTCCACTTCATCCCACGGGACATCCATATCAACGGGATAAAATCTACCCTATTTTTAAACTCTGGCTAACCGTTGTACCATTAGCGAATGATGGTTACCCAAACATTCCAACATCTTCACGAACTTTCGCATTCATATTTATTATGATAGTAGGATTAGTTTTAGTGAATCCCAATAAAATAAAATAGCATCCATTCATTTGGAACTTTGTCTTTTATGGATTTATGTTTATTGATGGATGCAATAAAATGCATTCTACTTGTTTTTTCCGGATGTACAAAAATTAAAAAGATAAGTATGTCATGTGTTTATTAGTCATATGTTTCTTAGTAGGCGAATGTCGGCCAGCAGCGAGCACTTATCATAAGTAGTGAGTTACCTGTAACAACAACTGTCGTTACATAAATAATGGTGGAATAACAAAACACTGCCACTCCACTTCGCACCGCGACAATTTAGACGGTGGAAATAAATATAACCACTGTGTCGTGATTTATATTATGTTTCGTCTTTTTTTTATTGGAGCCAAAGGTCACTAAGTAGAGGATCTAACCACAGGTACACTTCTTAAATATTTTGGTTTAAAGCCTGGTTATTACAAAATGGCATACCTAATCCGGGTTTGGACACTAATTTCACATTGGTATCACTGTTACTTTCTGTATTATGGTTGTCAGAAATATACATAGGTAGGACTACTGTCTCTATGTTCTATGGGTAGGACGGACCAAAGAATGAAAGCACTTTTTTTCCAATGAATACCTAATTAATTGCAAAAATCAATAAGAACAAAGTGGAACCCACCAAGAGCCGTGTTTGTTTCGAACGCATGCCATTGTCGCCGTTGTGGGCGCAAACCAGGGAATCCTGCGAACTCACAAATACGGAAAACAGGATACGATTTACAGTTTGTTTTACTAATATTATAAATGTGAAAGTTTCTTTGGATGTCTGTCTCTTTCACGCAAAAACCACAGAACGGATTTTCATTAAATTTAGCACACAGGTAGAGCTTTATCTGATAAGGCATAATATACTATTATATTATACTGGAAAACGCTGACAAAACCGAGGGTAGAGCACTAGTATAAATATACATTAGTGTTAGTGTACACGAATGCACATTGTGCGTACAACAAAAAAAATGTACCTACATAATTTCCGTACCTGTGCACGACGACAAGAACACTGTGATGTTTTTACAAAGTGTATTACGTGGAATTACTATTGGATGAACATTATAAACAGTTTGAAATTAGTAGTGTAAATTAGCATATTTAGTAGATACTTTACGTAATAAGAGACATATTATAGTGCATAAGAGACTTGGAAGAATGTACATTTATTGGTTGTGTGCACGCGACGGCGCTCGATCAATCTGGAAATTGTAGAACTTGAGACGCGGGTAATTATTATTATGCGGCGGAAGTGAGACGGGCGCCCGAGCGCCGCGGGCGAATGTTCGCTATTGTTCGAGAACGAGCCGCGTCGTATGCACATATGTTTTTTTGTATGGGTTCAAATTACATTGTAGTAATAAGATAAAGCTTCTAAGAACTAATAAAGGAAGTAAGCGGAGGCGAGGTATCGAAATGTATCGAAATATCTGGAAATTAAGTGGAATCATATAAATACCGCGACGGCCCGTTCCGCCGTCATTCGTAGTTCGAGCATTGGAACGAAAAGGTTCAAAACGACACCTAAAAGGAAAAGCCATTAGATTTGCGACGCCTCGCCCCCGCCTTGGATTTGCCTGAATTAAGACGGTGCGTTTTTATTTTCTCCCGAGAACCTTGAAGCGTACCCAGGATCCTAGGAGACCTATCCGCCACATTTGCTGGTCCTTCGAGCGCGGATATCCTACGAAGAAAATCAGCGCGGATTACTGGGAATTCAAGAGAAGTCGAGAAAAAATATGCCTGTCACGCGCTCTAAGGCAGGCAGTATCGCCGATCAAGTGGAAGAGCGTTCGACTACGAGTCAGGATGCCACCGGCGCGTCAAGAATGACTGCAGCAACGAGTCACCACACGTCAGAGGGCATCGCACGCACGTTGAAGAGCACGAGTGCGACCACGGAATGCACGACCAGTACCGAAGCCACGGCCACTACCGCGCAAGGTAGTACGCTTAAGGCAAAGTGCGCACGGTCGTGCCGCTCCGAGTCAAGTAAGAAAAAATTGGCGGAGTTGGAAGCACAAGAGAAGGTCGCCGCTCTGAAGCTGGAAGAAATACGTGCATCGCTCGCGCTCGCCCAGATCAAGCTCGAGAAGGAGCGCGCCACGGCCCATGGAGACGACTCACCTGACTGCTCCGAGGATGAAGAGGAGGAGCAGCCTAGCAGGGTTGAAGAATGGCTGGAGGATCAGACCAAGGAAGAAGAGAAGAGACCAGGGGAGGTGGAGAACAAAGAAGGACGAGGACAGGGCGCTCACAAGGAACAGGACAGTGAGCACCGGGAAGACAAGGCCCGGCCTGCGCGTCAGCCACCGAACGTGGACATCACCTCACTGGCAGCGGCTCTCACCCAAGCGGTACGGATGTCGAGAGACGCCCCCAAGTACCTCCAGGAACTACCTATCTTCAACGGACAATGTGACAGCTGGCTCACGTTCCGCGCCGCCTACTATGAAACTGAAGCTTCATTTTCGAAAACTGAAAACGTATCAAGGTTAAGAAGAAGCCTCAAGGGGGCTGCACTGGAAGCCGTCAGCAGCCTGCTAATCAGCCAACCGGACCCGGGGGTCATCATGGAGGCCCTGGAAAGAAGATTCGGGCGCCCGGATGCATTAGCTATGAATGAAATTCAGAAAATTAAAGCACTAGGAAAACTCAATGACAACGCACGTGAGTTATGTGTTTTTGCAAATAAAATATCAAATATTGTCGCTACGATTGAAGCATTGAAGAAAATTCACTATTTGTATAATCCGGAGTTAGTAAAAATTACTATTGAAAAACTCACGCCTATACTTCGAAGCAAGTGGTACGACTTTGCCATGCGGAATAAAGAGGATATTCCTGACTTGAAGAAACTCGCATCATTTTTAAATGAAGAAGCGGATAAGTGCAGCGCGTACGCACAACCTGAAGAAATATCGTCGAGTAATAGTACAGCACAAGATAGAAGTTTCAAGAAGAAATTCGAACGTACCTACATAGCGGAACGATACCTACATAAGAATATGAAGAAAAATCAGTGCCCGTTGTGTAATCAAGAACATCAGTTACCCGAGTGCAAGCGCTTCCGCGACGCCGACATCGACCAACGATGGGAAATTACAAAAAAACATCGAGTTTGCTTCCGATGCCTGCGTAGTACACATCGTCGCGCTATGTGTCGTGCAAAGAAGTGCGGACAAGATGGCTGCAAGATGGCTCATCATCGCTTCTTGCACCATAAGAAGAAGGCTGAAGCATCGTCACTATCAACGCCGTCAGCGGTGCCGGCGGCGTCTGCAACAACACCACCGGCGTCCACGCCAACGACGCCGATCAATACGGCGGTCACGTCTACGGTGGGGATCGTAAATAATGCTGACTGTGCAAGAAGCCGCCAAGCCTACTTAAAGATCGCGCCTGTAACGCTTACCGGTCCCAATGGAACACGTGTCGACACATACGCCTTGATGGATGATGGCAGCACCGTCACACTTATAGACAAGAAGCTTGCGGAGATATTGGAGCTCGACGGCCCGCAAGACCACATGTGGATACAAGGCTTGAATCAAACTGCTAAGTATGAAAACAGCAAGAAGGTCGACGTCAAGATACGTGGAAGATACAGTAAGGAAGAGTACACGCTGCGAAGCGCGCGCACTGTAGAACGCCTTATGTTCACTGGACAGAACATCGAAAAAAGAGATTTACTCGACTGCACTCATCTCCGCGACGTAGAAAATCAGTTAATATATAAGGACGCGTGCCCGAGGCTACTCATTGGTCAAGACAACTGGGAATTATTGGTAGCACTCGAGATACGCACCGGTCGTCAAGATCAACCTGTTGCATCCAACACTCGTCTAGGCTGGGTACTACACGGGTGCCGCACGTCGTATCAGAAGGTCGTGCCTTTCTGCGGTCACACAGTTTTATCAGAGCGTGAGAACTCTATGGAAGAAATGATGAAGAAATTCTTTGACTTGGAAACTCTCGGAGTAGAACCCAAGAAGCAGAAGAATGATCCAGAAGAACGTGCATTAAAAATATTGCAAGAAAATAGTAGAAGATTACCCGACGGGCGATTCGAAACTTCTTTATTATGGAAAGAAGATAAGTTCGAAATACCTGACAACTACGAATGTGCGCTGAACAGATTGAATAACCTGGAGAAGAAGTTGGACCGGGATCCTGCCCTCAAAACAAAGTATGAAGAACGAATAGAAAATCTACTTACCTCAGGATACGCCGTCCCTGCCGACGCCCCCGCAACACCAGGAAGAACATGGTACTTACCTCACTTCGCCGTTTGCAACCCGTCAAAACCCAAGATACGTTTGGTACATGACGCAGCCGCGAGGTCACACGGGTGGAGCCTTAACGACATGCTACTCTCGGGCCCGGACCTATTACAGTCATTATCCGGAGTCATTATGCGGTTTCGCCAACATACCTACGCAATCTCAGCTGACATTAAGGAAATGTTCATGCAAATCAAGATAAGAAAAGAAGATAGAGATGCACTGAGATTCCTGTGGAGAGGTAACGAACGAGGCAACACGAGGCCCAAGGAGTACCAGATGACGTCAGTGATCTTCGGTGCCACCTCTTCTCCATGTACGGCGCTGTATATTAAGAACAGGAACGCAGAAGATTTTGAAGCTTCGTATCCCCAGGCCGTGAAGGAAATAAAGAAGAATCACTACATGGACGACTACATCACCAGCTTCCCGAGTAAAGAAGAAGCTATAGAAATATCACGTCAGGTAGACTATATTCACCGTAAAGCTAGGTTCATATTACGTGGATGGGTGTCAAACGAACAGTCGGTGCTATGCAAGTTCAACACAGACCTAGGAACCGAAACAGTGTCTATCGGCGGGAGCGACACTGAGAAGACGCTCGGCCTGCTATGGGAAGTGAAAAAAGATTGTATCGGTTTCCATTTGAACGAAGCGAAGACACCTACACAGGTACTGGAAAATTCACGACCGCCCACTAAGAGAGAAGCACTCAGCGTGATTATGTCCCTATTCGACCCGCTTGGCCTTGTCTCGCCACTGACAACTCCAGCGAAGAGGCTCATGCAGGAAACATGGCGCTATGGAACAGGATGGGACGAGCCGATTCCAGAACAATTACAGTCACGTTGGGCGGCGTGGTTAGTTAACCTCCGCGCTGTCAAGAGCCTACACATACCGCGTTGCTATAACAACGGAGCACCAGTCAACGCGAGAGAACTGCATGTCTTCGTGGATGCAAGCGAGGAAGCCTATGCCACCGCTGTATACATACGAATGCAGCGATCCGACGGGTCAGTACATGTAGCCCTGGCCGCCGCGAAGAGTCGCGTCGCACCCCTGAAACCCAAGTCAATCCCGCGTTTAGAGCTACAAGCAGCCCTCCTGGGAGCGCGTCTAGCACGTCGTGTAGAAGAAGAGCACGACTTTGAGTTCCACAGAAAAGTCTACTGGAGTGACTCCCGCACTGTACTAGCGTGGATTCGATCGGAGCCTCGTGCGTATAAGACATTCATCGCGCACCGCCTGGCGGAAATCGAAGAGCTCACTAAGGTTAACGAATGGCGTTGGGTACCTACAAAAGAAAATGTGGCCGACGATGCGACACGGGAGACCCCGAGCGACTTCAATGCGGAACACCGTTGGTTTCATGGCCCGGAGTTTCTAAGGCGATCAGAGGCAGAATGGCCAGCCGAGGCAGAGGTAGTGAAAATCCAGAAAACTGGCGAAGAACGTTGTTGTATAGCTAATGTGAAAAATGTACATGAATATCTACCGAACATCAAGAACATTTCTAAGTGGCAGACTCTTATCCGTGCGACAGGACGAGTATTACAGTTTATCGACATGTGTAGACATAAAAACACGCACGTGACAGCCGCAGCGAAACGTAAACGAACATTGAAGAATACACAAAAGGACCCTACGTGGTTGAAAAATAAGAAAATAGAGAAAAACGTAAAGACTCACTACAAGATCAGTAATTGTCGGAAATTAATATGTTTAGATGCCCACTACCTCAAACGCGCGGAGAAAATGTGGTTACGTGCATCACAGGACGACAGCTACGCGAATGAGAGGGCACGAATCGAGAATAACCTCCCTCCCTCCGCGAGAGATCGCCTTGCTTCGCTTAGCGTGTACATAGGAGACGACGGGTTAATACGTCTGAGAGGGAGAATTTCAGCTGCACCGGACATACACGAAGATGCGGTCAACCCTGCGGTGCTGGACGGAGAACACAGGTACACAAGGATGTACATCCAGCACGTGCACGAGAAGATGCATCATGGAGGTGTGGAGTTGATCGTGAATGAAATAAGACAACGATATTGGGTTACTCGGATTCGCCCTACAGTGAAGAGTGTTATAAGAAACTGCTTAGTGTGCAAGATAAGAAAAGCTAAGCCGGTGTCGCCCTCCACAGGAGACCTTCCGTCAGCGCGCCTCACGCATCACGCGCGACCCTTCACCTACACAGGCCTCGACTACTTTGGGCCCCTCGAGGTGACAGTGGGACGACACCGAGAGAAGCGATGGGTAGCTCTCTTCACCTGTATGACGATAAGGGCAGTACATCTCGAGCTGGTGACATCGTTGAGTGCGGACTCGGCCATAGCAGCGCTACGCAGATTTATTGCACGAAGAGGAGTACCTACGGAGCTGTGGTCCGACAACGCTACATGTTTTAAGGCGGCTGAGAAGGAATTACGAGAGGCAGTACGTGAAGCGATCAACGCTACGAAGGAAGAAGCCAACGCTCGTCACATCAACTGGCGCTACGTTCCCCCCGCCGCCCCGTTCATGGGTGGAGCTTGGGAACGATTGGTGCGCAGCGTCAAGGAAACCCTGCGCGTCACGCTACGCGAGAAGTACCCCAGCGACGAAACTCTCATCACTCTTCTCGCCGAAGCTGAGAATGTCATCAACTCGCGCCCGCTCACCCACGTGCCAGTGACACCGGATGAACCCGAAGGACTGACCCCTAACCACATACTGTTGGGGCCTAACAGCCACGTTCCTGCGCCAGGTCAATTCACAGAAAAAGACGAGTCAGCGCGCAAAGTCTGGAGGCGCGCGCAGCATCTGGCTGATATCTTCTGGAGACGTTGGGTGAAAGAATACCTTCCCCTACTCCAAAACCGGCGGGAGCCTCGAGCTGCTGGGACTCCGCCCAAGGTCAACGATATAGTAATCATCTGTGACCCAAATCTGCCTAGGAACGTTTGGCCGCGCGGACGCATTACCCGAGTATACCCCGGAAAAGACAACGAGGTACGCGTTGTGGACATAACTACGAGTAACGGACACGTTCTACGAAGACCGAGCAAAAGGATCGTCGTGCTGCCAGTGGAATCGCAGGATGCGACGGCGGGAGAAATGTGCACGACGACAAGAACACTGTGATGTTTTTACAAAGTGTATTACGTGGAATTACTATTGGATGAACATTATAAACAGTTTGAAATTAGTAGTGTAAATTAGCATATTTAGTAGATACTTTACGTAATAAGAGACATATTATAGTGCATAAGAGACTTGGAAGAATGTACATTTATTGGTTGTGTGCACGCGACGGCGCTCGATCAATCTGGAAATTGTAGAACTTGAGACGCGGGTAATTATTATTATGCGGCGGAAGTGAGACGGGCGCCCGAGCGCCGCGGGCGAATGTTCGCTATTGTTCGAGAACGAGCCGCGTCGTATGCACATATGTTTTTTTGTATGGGTTCAAATTACATTGTAGTAATAAGATAAAGCTTCTAAGAACTAATAAAGGAAGTAAGCGGAGGCGAGGTATCGAAATGTATCGAAATATCTGGAAATTAAGTGGAATCATATAAATACCGCGACGGCCCGTTCCGCCGTCATTCGTAGTTCGAGCATTGGAACGAAAAGGTTCAAAACGACACCTAAAAGGAAAAGCCATTAGATTTGCGACGCCTCGCCCCCGCCTTGGATTTGCCTGAATTAAGACGGTGCGTTTTTATTTTCTCCCGAGAACCTTGAAGCGTACCCAGGATCCTAGGAGACCTATCCGCCACAGTACCAGTGTAATATTTTGGGGAAAAAATTTAAGCCGACTTAAAAAAAAATCTACAAAATGTCACATAAAAGTGAAAAATATGCATCAAAACGAAATAAATAAAAATAAAAAAAACGGAACCTTTGTTTATGGTGAAGAGACTATAAATTTTCACCAAGGAAAAATAAGTTGCGCATACTTACACGTCATGTAAGTAAAACGTAAGAACGAAACGTAAAGTAAGAACCCCGTGCAACAAGTTTAATCATCTTCAGTTGATAATTTAGCGATCACCAATTTATCATTAAAACCCGTCAGTTCTACCCGAAGACGTCACTGACGTACATCGGCTAACTATTCACACAATAGGAAGCGCTGAGACTAAGAACTATTATTATAATAAAGAAAACAGCATGTTCCCTAACAGGGCCAGAGACGCGTGTTGTATGTTTACGGCAAAGCGAGGATGTGGTCGTAAAGCCGGCGGGAACACCCGGCGGAACCACCACCGGCGACCACCTGCTCCACTGGTGAGGTACCGGCTGTAAACTTAGCTGGGTATAGTACTGTAAATAAAGTGGGTAAGGTGAACTGTGGTAGGGAACCTGTCAATACGATGATTGTAGAGGATGATGTTTAAGGAGGAGTACCTGGGTAGATACTATGTATTGGAAGTCATCTTATAGATAGATGTGTTTTAAATATGTTTTTCAGATATGTTTTCGCTTCTTTATCGATGCTATAGAGAAGTAATAACGTGTTACGCTCGAAAAACAACGGTAGTATAATAAGAAAGTGAAAAAAAATTGCGAATTAATTTATATAATTTGTACAGCAATTAAATTTATTGCATAGGTAAGCGTAACTTATTAATTTGTTTACGATTTATTAATTGATTTTAGATACCTGATATTGTAAAACATATTTTGTTTAAGTATTAGGTATCTAATCTAATGCAAAATTTTCACACATAATTATATCCATCCCTTTAACTTAACCAAAAACTGTCAAACTTTGCACAGACTATGTATCCCGTAATAGAAATCCTCTTCTATTCTGTTCTGAATTCTGATGTGCAGTCGAAATAATTTTTAAAATTAAAAATAACCCGCCTGCCATCAAAAAAGCTATCATGATATACCTTTTTGAAATCCTTATGGTAAGCTCTTTAATTTGATACCCATATTTCATTATTCGATTTATTTTTATTTTTGATATTTCAAACAATGGAATCTCATAGCATATCTGTATTTTGAACGTCACCTATCTAAAAATACATGGGTTATCAAGACGAATCTAACGATATGTTAATTATATTAATTGGTCCAGTGGTTTGGAAGATACGAGGTAATAAAGAATATTACATGCATACATACATACATACATACGTAGATACGCGCGAAAAATATAACCCTTCCTTGGCAGTCGGGTAAAAAGGCTCATCGGCGCTAAATTTATTTTTCGAACCAGCAAGCACCACAGCATGTGAGACAAATTGTCCGATATTGTAAAGAACCATAAAAAATCTTCTCTAAATATTTACAAAGGATTGTGTTTTTGCATCGAAATCGGGTCACCTTTTGCTGTTTATTTGCTTACTCACAAACAAAACTGAACTTATGTTATGAAAACCCGCATTTATTTACCCGCTTCATATTTGCCTAGTGTGGCGGTGCTCTGTTCGGGGTACCCATTATCATTTATTTATCTAACAATAATTTTTCATGAATTTCCATATCCTACTACGTTAAGGATCTAAGTTCTAAATTAATCAATTGGCTTAAAACCTAACCTTTATATCGACCAACATATAAAACGTAAAACGCGATAAAACAGTTAAGATGTACTTATATCAAGGCTCCTAATCGGTCTGTAATAAGTTATAGAACACTTTTTTCTAAAGTGAAAACTAAAAGGTACTCGTACTGTAACTTATATAATATTAATGTAACTTTTAAGGTGCAGTCACACAAGCAATTAAAATTGGTGAATTGCCGGCAATACTAGGCAATTTTGACGTCATGGTCACATGAAGTAATTTCTATTATGTTGCTTCATTAATGTCGCTCCCCTCCAGTATGAATTGGGCGATATGGAGCAACGAAATAAACTAGGCAATATTATGTTCTGCACGAACAATTCAGTGGAGCAACAACTGGTGATAGACGAAGTTCTTTTTGCGGCAGCAGCTAGCAGCGCACTTATTACTATGAAATTGAAAAGATAAAAAGAGAAATAGAAGCGACTGAAGTACCTATTTTTAAATAAAATTGGCCCACTGAATACGAAAAAGACTCTTAACTCTTCGATTTCTGGCAACTGGTGATCCATACAAAAGTTTAATGTATTTAGTATCTTATATATCCTCGGAGAAAGGGACGTGTATACACCAGCATATGAGGCAGATACAAAAATTGCCTTGAATTTTCCAAACAGTTGGGTATACCGGCGATCAAGAGAAGCAGTTGCCAAAATAATTGCCGCAATTTTTATAGATTGCTCCAGATTGCTCCATTACGTTTGGCTATTATCACCGGGCAATAATTGCTTCAAAAATTGCTCGTGTAACTTCACTTTTAGTTTTCACCTATTTCTTTAAACCTGGTAGTTACATAAACATATTACTTGAATTCAATAATGCCAGTGTCAGAAGCACGTGGTCTACGAATAAAAAAGAACTAGGTACTACGATTCGCGCTTAACCCTGCGGTTTAATGCGTAAACCTCCAAAGGAGGTGCGTTCGTCCCCATAAATATAAGTTTAGCGAAGAGTATGAGACGAATTGTAAATGCGCAATTTGCCAAGTCGCCACTCGCAAACTGGTGGAGATTTATGTTCGGGGCAAATCCACGCGGCGTTAAGACACCTCGCCCAAATCCTTTAGGACTCTACAAAGTTCTGATACAGGATCAGTTTCGGATAAAGTACGCATATTTGAAACGAGAA